>JAQGCC010001418.1:0-23920 GCA_034698905.1 Xestoiulus laeticollis | reverse complement strand
GGAAAATTATGAAATTTTGATCATGTAGTAGCTACAAAAATACTGCATTTTTATCAATTTTTATTTTTGTATTATAAGTAGTTTTTTTAAAAGTATATTTCAAAATTTTCCTCATAGCAAAACATGCAGTTCAGAGTCAGTTCAGTTCCCCCCTAAGTCTATTAGACGTAAGTCAATAATATAACATTGATTGTCGACGTTTCGTTATCGAACTATAGTTTTTATCGTATTTCCAAATTACCCAAGCCTTTTCAGAACTGTAAAATAAAAAAATTGTATTTCAATTTAGGGTTAAGTTGATGAAAATATTATATTCAAATATTGTTTTTCTAACGAAATAAGCAAAATTCATGTTTTTTAAAAAAATAATCTGATCGACAATCAGCAAATGCTAATTTTTTTCTAATGTTTTGCAAAAAACCCTGCTTCAAATTTAGCATCGATGTCTATATTTACATATTTCAGTTTCATTAGTTTATTATGCTTCCATTCAAAGACCAAATATTTGATTAGGATTGATATTTTCTCTCGGGAGGACAGTAAATATGCAATATGCATCGATTAAAAAAAATGGATAAAAGTGACACACGCATGTTTAAACCACAAGCTCCATTGTTTACTTGTGATGTTGATATTTTTTCTCTACAGCTTTAATTTGCTAACCGGGTATTTCCTTAGGGCATCTAAAGTACTGACTGCGAAGCAACCGCATGTAATTCACTTTGACAAGTCTGAACATTTCAAATATTGGAAAGAGAGAAAAAAAAAAAGAACTTTATAACTTATAAACCTAGCACCATGAAATCGCTTTCACCCTATCTGATGGCAATTACGCAGAACACAACATCTGGTCTACATTGCCACATTCCAGGGGCTGCAAGAAACAAGATTTTTGTTTTGAAATTGCATTCGGTCGAAATTAAATTACTTTTGATCCAAGAAGATAAATAGATTCAATATTTTGATTTAATCAGTTTAAATCTGTCTCCCTAATGCGTATTTAATCAAGCAACAAAATTTCCCCATTTTTAGGGCGCGTTCAATGCCATATGCGTGCTTCTGTGTGTTTTTAATATTACATGTTGAAATACTCAACCTACGCTTTCTCATAGGCAATTTTAATTGCCAATTTATTATCCCAAACTCGATTTTGTTTATAAAAAACACAGTGCTGAGGAATATGTATGAACGATTAATTGGGGCTAGCATATATGCCGTCGAATATGATATCCTAAAACAATTATTTACATAGTGGTTTAGGTTGCAGATTCTGGATAAAAACGAACCACGGATGGGGAAAAAAATCTTCACTAAAAAAACTGTTTTTAAATTGATTTATTTCTCCTTGTTTGGCCCGAGGGGGATGGTTTCATTTGTTGTTATGCAGTTATCATTGCATTAACCTTTTATCCAATTTAATCTTTGGAATAAATTTAATTGAAATTGATGCATCTTTCTATAAACCCAAATCAAATGTAGAATAAAAAACCCTATCTAGTAAAAATACTAAACTTTTATAATTTTAGATGCTTGTTAATTTTCCCTCGACTATTTTTATCTTTAAGGTTTACATAATCATTTGTTTTATTAACTAAACACGCGTGTATTAAGTGAAGGACCTACTTTAAATAATGGACATTACAACCTGCTAAAAGTGACCACCCAATAAATTTGCAATCAAGTGGTAATCACATGAGCAGGAAACACTATTGTGTAATTTACCGTGTGTAGTACAGCAAACAACTTTCATTTACATTTATATAGTTGCTGTGCTTTAGTGCAACTAAATATGGCCTATTTAAAGCTTCATTTAAACCCTGCTTTGAAAGGGTAAAGTGTGGGTCTAACTTTGTTAAAGGAATGTCATGAATATTCAGCATTTGCATAAGATGTCTTGTTTGCTTTAACCAACACGTAATGGGGATTTCAGTCAGATAAAGTGAATTTAAAATACTTTTATTTACTAAAACGGAATGGCTGAATATTTACATAGTCCCCGATATGAGAGAGCATAGTGTACAGGGCATGTCACCATTACATTTATCCCTTAAACTAAATTACTTCCATATAAATTTCAATTTTAATGAATATCACCAAGACAAAATCTATCGTGTTATTAATTTGATTTCTTTAACCTTATTTAACATAGTGATTTAATTAGAAAATGTACTAAAATATTTCATTTATTGTTTGCTTACCACAGCCTGATTATATAAAATAGTAATACCTCGTATTTACAGTATGCACAATTGTATCATGTATCGTTGATATTCAATTACTTGCAAAATAGACTTTCTAAACCTAAAATGGTTTTTAAATCCCATTTATATTCCCTATTAACCATGCATTTTCTTAGATTTTCTAAAGGGCCATACTTTTCTAGATCTAAGAATTGCTGAATTGTTTGTTGCCACATTGCACCATGAGTGAGATAGGATCAACGTCAACGATATAATACAAGCTATGTTAATAATATATGAATGTAGCTTACCTTCTTTATATTGTAAGACATTTTGGTGTTTTTCGTGCATGACAACGCAACGGAATAAGTGTTCCTTGCTGAAATGTAAATAATAACATCTTAAGAATAACGTACAATCTCAGCTGTTAAAATATATTATTAACTAGCAAAGTGTAAATGATAGCCATAGGATAACAAAACGACAGAAAATGTTAGTAAAGTGAAATATGGAGAGGAGGCATTGGTGAGCATTTAGCCCAAAACAACGTCCTTGACATTTCCATTGATTGATGATTGTGGAATGATTGAGAGGTTGGCAGTTTGATGACAACAAGGGGTCCTTTGATTGATCAGGTTCGCATTCTCTGAAAATCAGTCAAGAATTGAAAAAAAGGACACTTGAACACATTTACTTCTCTTTTCGAGAGCATGGAGGGGTCAGAAAATCAGCATTTTGGGTGAATTTGATGAACTAAACTCCTCTCGAATAAACTTGGGAGGTTTGAGTAAGCGGATTTCAAAAACTAATGTCAAAACCGAATCCAATTTTCGGTAGCATACTGTCACTTTCTTGCAACCGGAAAATAAACCATGCCAAAATTCTAATCTTTATCTGTATTGATCCCTAAAGTCGAAAGAAGCAGTCAGTCGTGCAGATTGCTTTTAATGCTACAGTGCCCCTAGAGGGCGACACTAGATAATATACTTGGTAGACTACATATAATTTTCAATGCGTCACACTTCTTTCACTGCATTTCCTGTCTAGTCTTCAACGGCCAGCGCAGGCGTGTACAGAATTGTGAATTAGCTTTGGCTTTTATTACTTTCATTGAACTATAATATAATGGTTTGACAATTGAAAATATAGTGTAAATCTATGAAGCTATGATTTGGTTTGAAGAATTCTCCTTTCTATTATGGGAACATTTGTAACTTTGTGAACATAAAGAATATAGGGTGTTTAGAATCTATAAGAATACTAAAATAACTGAGCATGTACAAATGTACATATGTAATATGTTAATCATTGCACATTGGATTTTTGATAATTGGACCACATGATATTAGAGCTAGCCACAAATTATGTCCACTTCAGTAATACAGAAATCTAATAAATAGCCTACTGTAATGTGTCATTTACTTCTCATCATTCAAATTTACCGCTCTTCTAAATAAGCCTTTAGGAGAAGCATTATAACTCCAACTAGAGGCCTCTAGTGGGTGGAGCTTTACCAGTCAAACCCCTTTGCCCAATTAATGGACTAACCCATTTACTATATAAGCAAAATTACATAAGAAAATTTAATTAGAATTATTTGATTCTAGAACTGAGCAGACCTAGGTTGAGTAGAATACTCACCTATGGAAAATAACCACCTGTTCTCTTTAAACAATTTATTTGGAACTTGGTGCTTCCAATAAATTAAGCCAAGGTTGGTTTTGACTTTACCCAAGGGAAAGCGTTGTACCTTGAGGTTTTCAAATGTATCAATTCCCTGACACTCTTAATGGGAATAATAAAAGTTTTCTGTTTGTAAAACAGTTTCTGTCTCAAGTTCTTTTTGAAAGTAGTGTCTGATTCCTGAGAAAAATCTGTAAATTTATTTTTCTAAAAACAAGATTTTTCTCAGTGTTGAAGGAAGAGTTAGATTTGCCTGGAGGCGCTGACTATTTTCTTGCCTTAGTCAGAGTGAGAGATTTCCTGACAAGTCATCTCTCACTAGCAGCAACCTATCACTTGAGTTTCGTCATCCAAAGTCATCTTCGAAATATTTTCCCCCGATTTGGACCAAGGATTAGGTTACATCATTCCGGAGAGGTGGCAAGCATCTCAGTGTGGCAAGTCTTCAATTCAACCCTCACACTACTATTGATCCAGGTTTCATACATTAATTAAATTTTCAACAATAAGTCACAATATGGCTGCCAACTTATTTACTTGTTTCTTAAAGAATTTTTATTAGGATGCAATTTCCAATGTTCAGCGAATGACCATCTTGACTTTATCTTGGTATCACACAAACAGCTATTGCAAAGTTTTCCTTTCCCATGTCATATCTGAATTTAAATTCATAAGAACTTAAAATAAGTTTTTTACATAGCTTTAGGCTAAATTGGACAGACTGATAGTAGGACTGATTGAATGTGGCTCTTCACTTCTGTTATAGCCAAACTAATACCTGGCTATGTGAAAGCATAATATTGGTGTTGAATTTCCCTGACTTTCACAAAATGGAAGAATTTTCCCTCACAATTTCAGTTTTTTCCAAGTTCATTGATTTGGTTCATTTAACCTTATTGCTTGTCATAGTGGTGAAAACGAAATTTTTCTCGTGGATATATGAACATTATAAAAAGTACAAAGCTGTTAGTAGGCTTACATCATTGGTAAATGCATGACATTTATATACAGGGCATATCGTCCATAATGATGTCGACTAGCTGATGCATTTAAATATTTAATCAATTAAAATGCAGGACTTTAATACATAATGTATGTCGTTCCACATTGATGCCCTATTTTACTACTCGTATAACTGACTACATCAATGAAACTCTCATTAGCAATCAATAGTATGGCTCTCAAAATGATAACGAAATGTTCTTTAATATCATTCTATTTCATATTACATGCATTTCAGTTTGAATGCATTTCTCCAAAAGTGACAAATTCATTCGATACAAATTCATTTATAAAATAGGAGCATAAAATGCAGCTTTGCATAAATCCATCAGGACAATTTTTAATGATTTCATCGTTTATTACTAAAAGGACAGTGGGTTTAAGCCAGCCGGGTTAAGGCATGTCTGTTTGGCAGGAATCCAAACCTGAGGCACGAGAAAATTAAACGAGTTCGTAGAATTTTAGGGGAATTTCGCCTTTACTGGAGTCCAAAACTATCTCGGCTGTTCATAGAATTGCTATTGCAACCCAATCGATTAAATCAACAAAAGTCACTAACCTAATTGAAAAGGCAAGATTCCCTGCTATTCTGTACTTTCCATTAACAACAATAGGATTATCGGAAAAGAAATTTATATAGAATGGTCTCTGTAGGGAGACTACATAATATAAACGGTAAGGGCAAGTTGAACACCGTGAACTGTCACGTTATCAGATGTTAGTAATTAGCCGTGTAAAGGAATCTGAAGCACATACTAATTTCCCCACGTATAAACCGTCTTACCAAATTATCTAAAGCTCAATATCTGTCAAACAACATTTGTATTTGAGTTTCTGATTTTTTGCCTGCATGGAGGTTGCATTTGTATTACATATACAGAAAACACATTCAAACTAAATTCTAATTTCTTTATGTAAATTCGATATCTATTAGAAAAAGTTTCCTTCGATGCTCTTTGATTCCTGTCGCATCGTACATCAATAAAGAATAAGCCAGCAATTTTATCAAAATTATTAATAGTATAATGGCGATAATTTCCATGTCTTGTTTTCAGCAATTAAAGTTTCTTTCAAACTTATTGTAAATATATTTCACAGTTGGCTGTCGTCTCTATGATATAAAAATTCTGATGTATTCATTTTTCAAAGACCCCATTATGATTTCCCATAAACCTTTTTTTTTAATTAAAGCTGTGACTAGGCAGGCAACCAAATATTTTTTAAGATAAGGCCGACATGAATGCACTGCAGTTAATTAAAGCACTGCTGCTGTTTTGCAGGCATTTTCTACGTCAACCTGTATACGTCTTTGCAATTTTTGAGCATGGTATCTAGGTCTTCCAACACATAATATATAGCAATGGCAATTAATAAGGCTCATTTTGGACACGGAAGTTAATTGCAAATAAAAAGTCACCGAATGCAATGAGTTCACGTGGCTCGTGAAGTGGAGTTTTAGCGACGTTGAAAAGTTTTAGAAAACCATTTGTGGCATCCGGAATAAAAAATATCCCGACAAAAGTTTTAGAAAAAATGGCCTTGCAAAAGCCCTGCTGCTGCTGATAATAGTTTCAATCATCACAAACAGAGGGCTCCAAAACGAGCCAATGAGCCTTTTGTTACATTTACGCCTCCTTAGGGTAAAAACATGCTGAAGCATGGCTTATTTTATGATGGAGAATATCAAGGAAGCATATCTGTGATTAGTCGATACACCCGCACATATATAGTGGAAGCAAATGGCACCTAGATTGCGTGAGCATAGAGTAATCACAGATATGCTTCTATGCTATTCTCCATTCTCTTATCCATGCTATTATCCATGCTTCAGCATGTTTTACCCTTAGATCATAAATACAGTAAAACTTTGATTTTAGCGCTTATTTTTTTTCCTTAATAAAAATTCTCTGCAAAGTAACCACCTGTATACAGTGACCAACTTTGCCATCTTTTGGATAGCCACTTTTAGCAGGTTTTACTGTATACTTTATTTTTTGTGATCTAAAATTGTACATATACATGGAAACTATAAAATCTCCATTAATTCAATAGGCGTGATTTCGCTTCTGGTATAGGTATGGAACATTGCATATATTTTATGTGTGTGGACCTGCTCATTTCATAAATTAAGAGATATGACATACAAGTATAGCCTATATCAAGTGCTGATGATCCCAATAGCCAACAGAAAAGAGGTTATATCATTATCTATTAAACTGTCATATAATGCTTTCTTGCACATGCATGTGTTGTTTCGTGGCTTACAGTATATGTTTGCAAACTTCATCCAAACTTGAATTTTTTACGGAAAAAGCCAATTGGTTGTTCTGTCTAAAAGAATGTGTCACGGTCTCATTCGTTGAAGTGAATAAACTGCATATTAATGCGGGGACAAACAAGGATGTTGCAAGTTATGAAAGAAAATTAGGATGACGAGAAATTGACAGAAATGAAGGGAGGGAAAAGCCGAAGAGGTGGCTAGGCAATTAAATTGCGACCCCAAATGTACACAGTTGTGCTAATGGGTGTTAATTCCAGTGTAGTTCGCTGACAAAAGACATTAGCGGAGGCACACATCAAGCATGGAATTGAATTTGGAGGGATGTACTAGATGGCACGTACCACCCCCGCCTATGCCCTCGTGTAACTTCGCTTAATATTCGGCTAGAATAGGCTTTGTATAATGGCGCATCCTTGTTTCGGCGAAAAAGCCAGTATATTATGCTAATCTGCCTTTGCTCGACTTTGGTGGATAATGAGAGCGAGAAAGAGAATAGCGAACCACCCTCGTCGATATCAAGTGCATCCTCTTGAAACATGATTTATTAGGACAAGTAATTTTTTGTTCATTAAAACAGAGGAATGGGCGCAGAATGGCAAAACGAGCATCATCCCATTACGGATGACGCTACTCTTGTGTATAGCGCTGCAAAACTCCTCCGAGCTAGAAATCTCGCATGCCAGAAAGACAAAAGGAAACATTTTTACAATTTTTCATATCAATTGAACAATTCCCTGGTTTGTTTTTGACTTCATTTTTCATCGTGTTTGGGCTCCTTATCTTTTGCGCAGAAACGAGGTGCAGCCAAACAAGGCTTTTCTTGGCTTTTATAATCGATTTTTGAATGGCAAAACATCTGAAGACGGGAACAACAACAAAAAAAAAAAGTCGTATCGATAAGCGCAATTTATGAATTTCTCTCTTCACTCTCTTGCTTTATGAACTTGGTGAAAGAGAAAAGCAAATTCACTGAACTTGAACGTATACGTAAAACAAATTTAATGCCACTTGGGAAGTAAAAGTTATCAAGCACTGAGTCCTTATACGCACGCTGAAATTGTAATGTGCAGATGAAGCGTATATATACAACATGGCTCCATATTTCCCACTCAATTGTCCCGCCAGCAAATGCAATTTATTAATGTTCCTCTCTGTTTAGCCCCCTCTAAAGATCAAGATACTGCCTTGCCTTTCACCGTTATAACGATTTCTCCTTTAAATTTATTCGTGTGGCTGCATACGTGGCAAATTGAAAAATATTGCAAACATACGAATTCGTTAAGGCATGCTGGATTTCATTTGTGGTCTAATTGGTGTGCCATGAGAATGTGGGATTATGTCATAGCTCTTAAACCCTATACAGTATAATAGGCAATGCGTGCTTTTAAATATACTTCTCTGCAGCATTAAAACTACATGTAGAGGAACTTCGGCTAGTGTGGAATATCATTTGCATTTAAGGCAATACCACAGCCTGATATTGTTTAAAACTCAAAACCGAATACAATTACAAGCTTATAAACTATCTGTGAATAGTAATTTATAGTCAAAGATATTTTACAAAATTTCATCACAAGGAAACAAATAAAAAAACTTTTTAGAAAATCATTTGGAAGATATTTTTGAGATAGTCTGCTAATATATGGAATATGGGGGTTGAAAATCAAGGAAACGTGCAAAGTTTGACAAAAAACAGATTTATCGGTACCGTTATCAAGAAATGAAGATAAAAAAGTGCAGGATAAACCATAAAAACAACAGCAAACACTAATTAACGACTAGTACAAAAGAAAGGTAAATGTACGAGTGTAATATCGGGTATTATGAAATTCTGGAATTCCATATAACCTCTCCCATCCCTCTTGGAAAATATTATCGTACCCGCTGTCTTTTTACATGAGTTGTGAAGACAGAAACGAGCATTACATGCATGTTAAACTGTTTGTATTTGGGTGTACATGTACATCATTGTTGTTTTAATGTAAAACTATCACTTCTAACATGGCCGCATGCACAGTATAAACGAGAAACATGGGTATTTCATATTTCCCGACTAGGCCTACATGTTATTCCATTGGAAAAAAATTTTTTCCTTAATTTGATGAATGTAAAATTATGAAAATTATTATGGGAGGGCTTGTCATATATAAATGGCATGATACATTGTAATACAAAAACTTAGCCTATACGAAACATATAACGACTTGTAGTCTTCGAATAGGAGAGTATCAATAATTGCGATGTCTATAGCCTGTACTAGTAGCTTAGGATTATATATACAAGCAAAGAAATGTAAACAAATTTCATATACTATGTAACCAAACATTTTTTCATTGTTTTTTCCAATGCACCATTTATAGAAACTTTTCCCCAAAGGTAAAATCACAAACGTTGTTTTGTTTTATGATTTCCAGGTCGTGTGAGGTTCTGTATTTTCAGTTTAATTTTTACATCTGATAAGTTCGGTTATCTTTAGTTTCCCTACAGCTTATTTTCTTTCTCCATGGACATTAAACATTTTTTTTATATCCATGTCCTTCTCTTTCAAGCCTACTATAATAATCAATTCGCTGCTTTGCATGTATGGCATGAACTCGCAATACAGTGGAACATTTCGCAACTTTATAAACAACAACAACAACACTAAATAAATGTTTGTATACATAGTTGCTAGATTCTCATTGGTGTAGTAGGTGCCATGGCCGCCTATACGTGATGTGGAGTTTAATCCACCCAAAAACTGTATAAAGGTCTAGAACTTGCGATTTTGGTTAATCTTTCGAGCTCATATATTATAGCGTAATTTATAAGCTTCTCAGAATCAACAAGAGGGTAAAATAGAATATTATTATAACTAAGTACACTAAGGCCACAAATCACTGCCAAAAATTTCGATATTCAGTATAAATATTCGAAGAAAGATCAAGTGTGCTGCAGAATAGAAAACAGAAAATGATGCAGTTTACATTATGCATATTCATCTTGCGCATAAATGCAAACATTGTTTTATTTATTTGACATTCCATTCTAAGTAATGATAGTGATAAAGCTTTTTCAACCTTTTACAACCCAGAGTGTTATTGCTATAATTATCACAAAGTTTCAAATTCATATAAGGTGCTCCAATAACTGTATACATGTTTTTCAATTAAATTTTGTCAAGTTCGGTCGCCATAATATGTGCTCCATTTGTGAAAGTGGGGACTTTAGGAGAACTTAAACACTTGTAGTCATAGTACTAATAGGCCACACTAAGTAATGCACTCTCATAGGTGGGGAAACTTAGTTACTGCAGGGGTTACTTAGTAAATCGAAGACGGTTTGTGTGGGCTGGCCATATGATTGTGATATTCTGTATTGTGAACGGCACAATCATCATGTATATATGTTGTAATATCGCTTCATCTATAGCTTAAATATCACATATAATGACGGGTAGGCCGACATATGCCCAATTCTCACTGGACGGAATCAATTCTGCTCGCATCATTTTCTGGCAGCATAAAAAGTTGGTTACATACACGTATGTTTTAACTTCTATATCAGCAGCGCCCTCTGCTGAGAGCAGCCAGTTTTTAAATGAAGTGCGCATGCGCGCTACGAGCATAGCTCTGCTTTCCGTTCAGTGAGAATCAGACATTACTGTTTTGTGTCGGTCAAACAAGAAATTGGCTAATCTTAACCTCCGTCACTACAAACTATTAGCCGAATTCGGCTATAAAAAGCGATAACTTTCGCATCATGAGTACATCTAATGAATTAAAATCCCATATCATAAATTGAATTTTATCTTCTCTATCTTCAAATCGTTTTCCAAATTAATTTATTACAAATTCAAGAGAAGTAAACTGTTCTGTTTGTCATATAAAAAAAGCATTAAACATTTTGATTTTTTTCCCACAAAATTTAGAAAACTTTTTGATAATTTGTCATTCGTTGCACGAAACACACTAAAACTGTATTCAATTTCCATCCACGTTTGTTCAAACAATGCTTCATCAACGTTAGCAATTAGATCATTGATCCTTTCCTTCAAGACGTCGTTGCCCTAAACCTTAGCCTTATTTTTCGCTGTAACATATAAGCAAAGTCGTATCTATACTGTTCGGATGCTTTGTGGACAATTTGTACATGTATACGAGATATTTTATATGGTGGATATGTTTAATTGCTTCTTTGTATAGTACAGTTAGTATAAACGTATATCAAACTTGAATAACTCTTGCATAAGTGGGTTTATAGTACACACATGCATGTACATGTAGGCCTATAATGTTCCGAACAAATGAACTCGGATATGTTAGGAACTCAGTAAGGACAATCCCAGACTCAAGTAGGCCTACTGTTATATATTAAGCAGCTTTAAATTGGCAAAGTGAAAGCATGCAATGCAACCTCATCCATCTCTTGTTATTTTGATGTTTTCAACAGATATTTTTTCAGCATTAGTTGAGTAGTTTACGTTTAGTAATGAGCATTCAAATATGTTTCGAAAAGTAAAATATTTTCTCTAGATTATTAAGAAGCATTGCAAATGAGGAGAGAAAGACTTGACGAGGGGATGAACATGGGTAAAGACCAATGAAAGATGAGCTTTGGGTAGTAGAAGACTTCATAAAAACATGGCAACTTGAGGGTCTTTCATGATTGATTATATTTTGTATTCAGGTCAGTAGGGGTTTTAGCGACGTTCCGCATACTGGCAGGTGAATCTGTCATAATACTTTACTTTCTTATTAGACTGTCAACGAGATAATTAATAAAATTGTCACTATTGAGCGCAGTAATAGGCTCGCGAAGCAAAATTAATAAAAACTAATTCCCGAAGACACTGACAGGGGTCAGATTTTGAACTTAATGAGAACAGGGATGCTATACCTAAGTACACGAGCTTGGGAAAGATGATTTAGTGATAAGCAAGAACCCTATCATGTGAAGTTGTGAATAATGAGTATAGGCGAATGTGGGACTTCCCCAGACTCCAATATTTATCTGCACATTTCAGAATATGTATTGAAGCTTCATTAACTTTTACGGGTTACAAATCAGTGTTATACATTTTGAATCATGCGGAAATATGAGACACAGGAGAGTATCTTCTGGGAATCACCATTTAATAGGGTAGATCCATCATGAAATCGTGAATTAATACGACAAGTTAGCAAGCAAGCGCTTGCATAGGTTCAAACTTTTGAGTTATGAATATCAAAATAAATTTTCAAAAATAACTTTTTCTAGTGACTAATTTTGTTGAGTTTGCTCCATCCTCCAACAACAGCCCTAAGAGGATTATCCAATTTTGCTTTCCCATTTTCAAATTATGCCAACAATACCCACAGGATCACGGTAATATGAGGATTTATCATAACATTATCGCATCAAGTACATATGTACATGTATATGGGACATGGAACATAAACCATTTGGATATTTATTTACATGTTCTATCCTGTCTTTCAACTATGATTCTATACAAGATTCAAATTCAATTGCACTTTGATATTAATCTGAAACTCCTGAATTCCATAGGAATAACCATTTTTTTGTATAATGAAAATAATTTAAACACTTTTTTCGAAAAATAAAATCACGACTTATTTTACAAATACGATGGAATTCGCTTATAACGATATTCAAGGGATAAAAAAACTGAGATCTTTATATTCGAATATCGTTATATTCGGATTTATAAAAAATAAAACGAACTTGTAATAATATATATAAATATATACATGTATATGCAAGTAATGTAGTACTTTTGCAAGGACGATTGGTCTTATCTTTACGATTCAAGGTGAGCGTAATCTGACAGCACTGTCGTTTTCGAACGTTAACGTTAACGTATAGCAGATGGGGTTTACGTACACGCCAACAATAACATTAACTATCTGACAGGCAGATAGCCTATGTGCAATTCGAATCTGTCAATTATATACATTCGCGTTGTAAGATGCACTTAGAAAATGGGAAAAGCGGTCTCATCAGAAAATCGTTATAGTCGAATGAAATGGGATCGCTATGCAAGGATAATCGTTACATCCGACAGCGTATACAGTACCCAAACAAAACCATAACAGACCAACAGAACACATTGCTCTGAATCGTTATACCCGAAATATCACTATATTATATGATGCAGTTTCTTATGACAGCTTTAAAGTAGAATAAAGTTATAAAAAATTTACATAAGCACGCTTCAAGAACTATACAATTTTGTTCATGATGTTCCTGTTATGAATAGTGATGCACTCTACAAACTGGGGAAACTATCCCAGGAAGACATTTTAAACGCTCGGGTGTTTTCCATCAAATGCTCTTTAATAATGTTGGTGCGCTTCAGACGAGTTTCATAGACCATTAAATATACCATATATACGAGTTTTTAAATAGTCCATTTATGATATGAAAATCGATTTATATCGTATGCAAATAATGCGCAAGTTGTTTTGCATTCTATCGTGACATTAGGAAATAGTGCTTAGCTAAGCTTGACTTAATGAAATCTTCAAATAATCACCTATTTTTTAATTTCCCCTTCAATTATGTTTGCATGCATATCTAGATATTAATCATGCCAGCGAAATTCTTTTATGACTTTGTTTTATGGAAATCTTTTTTTTTTATCAATCCAAAACTACCGACTTCCATTTTCCGCTTTCTACTCATTAATGCTTCATTAATGTGCTTTTTTGTTAGTCCAATGCACTGTGACGCTATGCTATTATTATTTATTAAAAGTTTGCTCATGCAAACTAAATGGCCCCAGCCTTTGTCTCTTGTGGCATAGGGGTTAATAATTTCCATCCCCTAGGAGTCACATGCACCTGCTGCACTATGGGGCACCACTTTGGTGTGGCTTACGATATCAAATAATAAAGGTCTCCAGCGGGGACTTCATTTTTTATGTCCTACTCTTTATTGTCAATCAATGGTCAGGTTTTAAAAGGGCTAGGCAACCGAAAATTCAACGAGATGCATCGATGATTGACAACGAGGGTTTAAATATTCATGCTTTGTGTAGGGCATGCATTGCAATCAATAAATATAAACGTATAATGTTCCCCATGATGTAAAACTATAATCTGTAGTCTCTTATCCATGGATATGAATTACATTATAGGGTACATCAAATGTATGACACCAAAAGAGTATTCCAGCTAAAGTAGACAGTTGTAAAATGGCGACTATAAAGCAGACATTATTTTTCATTTTACAAAAAGCACAGTCATACTATGTATAGTGATTATACATTTCCCTTGTTATTAAAATTTATGGAATGTGATATGTAGTAGGCTAATGTGTATATCCTTTTCTGCAGGATTTTGCAGCAGCTACATGTATATTGCTTGACCAATAATTCAACAAACTAAACGATAAACTATGCAAATTTATATTTATAAAAGCAGGTGATGTTTTGCAGAAATATTTGTGATATCCTCTTCACATCAAATTTGTGTAAATATGCCCTATGCTATAAGCAGTTAATATAAATTTATTTCCTCATTGATTATTTTTTGTATGGCTAAAGTGATCGAAATGACATATACCATTTTAGTTCATTTGTCATTTATGATAACAAGACGAAGACCAATCAACGAGAGAGTACCAATCAACATCTAATTTTTGAAAACTGTTTGAAATTTTTTCAAAGTTTTTAACTTTATTTTTGCTGTTTATGTGTAATGATAGTATAACTAAAATTATTAAAACTTTATTTAACTTTGACATGAACGTTGCTTGATCGTCAGTTTGTTTCAAATTCTTTGAGGTCCTTTTCGACAAACTTCCACACGTCCTAGATAGTTCAAATTTTATGTGCAGCTCAGTCTCATGGAACATGTTCATTTATCAAATTTTATATTTTATTACGGCACAAATGAAAATTTATATATGCATATACACTGTACATGTACATGCAACTCTAGACGACGAATACCTTATCGCAAAAAAACTGCATTTAAAGGCAATTGTACATATACTAAGTGCATAAAACAATATACCATGGAGGTTGATTTGTAATAAATATTAAACATTATTTATTAACTGAAATCCACTTTTCCAAAAATGCAGCGATGCACGACAAATTTAGTAACTTTTAGGAGGTCTACAGAGAATACATAAAACATTACAACTTGGGGCAAAATGACCAGGTTACATTTGGAGGTTGACTGCGGTTAACATGTTGTATGAAAATGCAATATACAGACCTGACAGGATGTTATCCAAACGCATTAATATCTCGTGGGCATGAAACAGAGGATTAAATTAAAGCAGGACTTTTGTGTTAACGGATTATGTATTGAAATTATAATAAAATCTGCACAGGTCTAACGCTCTATATATAGCGAACCAACCATTTAAAGGGAGCAATGCCATCATTGAGGCTTTTCAACTCTGCTGCTTTTAATCTCGAAATGGATGTTAATCTCTTTTACTGTGCATTGTTTTGACCTGTCAGGTATAGTGGTATTCTCGTCTTCTTTTAACTTGTGGGACGGAATGCTTTACAATCCGGCAATTTCAAAAATAAACAGTAAATGCAATGATCATAAATGTCTGTAGGGATTCATTTTTTATGTCATGTTGATACATGGACAATTTTATGCGGTCATTCAGAAGCTTAACTAAACTTTCATTAAAATATGAATAGAAAAAACAGACCAGAAAGTAATTTCATTTGAACAAAGACAGAACAAGTCTCTTTCTTTTGGCATCACTCTCGTTGTCTTGAGTTTTATAAAATAAAATACAGTTATGTACAGAAACAAACAATCACAAAGTTTTAAATGAGCAAAAAATATTTCCTACTCATTCCAAATACATAAATATAAAAATGATGTTACGAGAAAACACATCAGCCGTTAAAAATCGTATTTTAAAACCAACCAGCTGTAATATTTTTATTCTTGTCCACTCTTGCCATCGCTGTTTTTATTTTCGTAGTTTTCGTGTTTTATTTCTAAAGTGCCTATAACTCGTAAAATTTTCGGAGATCAATATACAGCTACATCAATAAAAACGATAATAACATGTCTTTCCCTTTATCCCATCGAGCCCAACCAACCTATTTTATATACGTTTTGGACTTGAAGGCAATCTCTTTTTGGTCACAAAGGGTTGTATCATAGTTGAACCCAGGCATGTTTATGCTCGTTTCCTCTCCATGTATTCCCTCAAAAAAGCAGTTTCACGATCGTGTTCATAAAGCATGTTTTGAATCTTGTATTGCTTCGAACCCTTTCTAACTTTTTATCACTTTCACAAGAATCCGGTTAAAATCGAGGTTTTCCTTAGTGGTTTTTCACTAGCAAACTTCCAATTTTAAAGTCTTTTGAAAAAATGGTTGGAGCGAATCAGCCTGGACAAGGACGATGTTTCCCTTTAACAAGTTAGTGTATGGGGAACTTGGCAGTAATTGCCGATCCCTCGTGAGTTCAAATTTGCCTCCAAGCTCAACTAGTCCCCCGTGAGCATTTATCCTGAGGTAGATTCTGAATGTATCACAGCCTGACGATTGAGCGTAAAACCGTTATGGCGGATTATATCCCATTGGAAAAGATTTCAAAAACATCCAAATCATTTCGGAATTTTTAACTTCTACTTTGAAATGATTGCATGGCTTGTTTGTTAACCTCGAAAAAAAATCGCATTCATCAGCAACCAATTGAAGTACAAACAAAACTCACTTAAAGTTTCACCATCTTACCTCTGGTTAAAAGGTGCAGCATTTAATTTCATATATACATGTATACATACATACATGTGCAGATTCATTATAATAACACATAAAAAATTAATTATGATGAAAAATAGATGGAATAACAATCAAATAACAGTTGGATATCTCGCGCCTCGAAGAGATCAATTTGATCATTACATATATAACAGTTGGATGTTATATAGTGAACAAATTTCATTGTATGAGATTATGGAACATCCCATTGTATAGTTGAAAATTATAAATGATGTTCACTATGGTGTTGTATATAGTGGGATATCATGGAGTCCCATAGAATAAATCGCAGTAACAGTGGGTTCTAGTTTGGACACACTACTTAGTTTCACTATATTTTGTATAGCATATCCCATAGTATAGTTATCAATGTCTTCATAGTCCGCTTGAGATTTCTTACTAAACTATAATTGTACGTGTTCACCTTTATCTATATTAATGTTACATATAAATTCTATGACACTAATGGAATTGTCATATTGCATCACGATGATGCATATTTTATACAAGTGTCTTAAACATAATAAAGAATCGTTACAAATGTCGATATCTGTATGCAGTGTTTGCATAAGTTAATGTTACAAGTGCACGGCATCATACATTGTTCACTGCTTCATAAAGAAATGCACGCGGTTTTACAACGATTTCAAAACTACTCGAATTTTGATTATGACAAATAAGACGATCATTCATTTAAGCAGATAAATTTTAACCAGCATATTTGCACGCTAGCATATCATACGCTTCAATCCACTATAGTTTATATCTCTGATTTCGGCATCCTTTGATTACTTTTCAAATTACCAACAAAAAAAGCTAAAGAGCTGGTTGATTTTCTTTGCACAGACATATTCCCTGCAGTATTAATAAATTATTTGTTCCTGTTATGCCGAGCTCTCCACAAGCCTTTCATAAATTATCATATTCATCATCGAGCGACTCCAATAGCCGCATTTTTCGCAACCACTTCTGTCCGTTTCATCACATAAAAAGTTCTTTCAATGCCCACTTGAATTTTCCTTTTGAGAAACTCGATTATTTTTAGGCCCACGTTTCGATCACAAAGGCTTAATATCAACGCAGAGCTCACAAAACGTCCGTATATATCTCTAAACTATTTGGCCGTCTTGTCACTTCTTTCTTTTTTTAGTATATGAGATCTGGCTATTTTTGACATTTAGCCTGTGCTTGGTTCTAGTATGTGTATTACTTACATATAGTGACGTTTGTCACTACGTCATAACGTATAGTTGTCAAATAGCAATACAGCTTAATATATATTGTCCTAATATTAATGAAAATGAACTCTTGACTATAGTTCAGTGTAAATGCAGTGCACATGGTGCTATCTACAATTTACTGTCATCGCAAATAATTCGAGAGCTGGTATACAGTTTCAAGTGACATACATACATGTATGCTATGCCTTTCAATATCACCTTTAAGTAAAAGTGTATACACTGTGCATTTTATCCTCTTTTTAATATACCCTCTGTAATTTGCCAATAGCATTAACAGTGCATAAATTCGCAAATATAAAGATCTGTGATTAATATACGTGTGTGCAAGTATATATATAATAGTGCATTGATTAGCAAATTACCAACCAGTTTATACGGCTATATATACATTAGTAGACATTACAAGTTGATCCTTATATTTCCTATATATAAATTCATACATGTACAATGTATATTGCAGTAAAATGAGGTATTTTCAGATAGGTTGTATATATTCATTATATTGTATGCTTGTCATTCGTGCACAAATCACTGCTTTTGTAAACGCTTTTTTATAATTTACGAAAATAGAAGTATGTTTGCAGACACTCCATTTTAAATAAAAATTGCACGATGCATTATTAATTTATTAATTGAAAAGCATACGTTAACTGCTTCCTAACATTATGCATGCCATAAGCTTTCTGAAGAATATATACGTATATTCACGACTTAATGCATTAATTGACGCAAATTTGTTATAACGAAATGTAACAATATATGATTTTTGACATACATGTATACGTTACAAAAGCTGCAGATATTTACATTAGGCTATTCAGTTTGGATTCCTACAGAAATGAAAGTTTCAACTTCCCTGGCTTAATTTCCATTTTATAAAATCATTTTCCGTGATTATCCCGACAAATGACAATTCCAAAATTACGACAATATTGATTTTGAACACAATTTACTACATGCAACAAATGACCAGCTTGAATTCAACTTGGGATCACACAAACGAGTTTAAAAAAATTAAAAGAGGAATTCCCTATTTCAACCGATGCAAGGCTGACTGAGCATATCACATCTTGACTTTTTTGGGATAACTAATTAACTATCAATGAGAAAGAATTAAAGTGGAATATTTAAAAGGAATTTCCCTTAAATTTTTCAAAGTAAAGTAGTGTTTCCTGACTACTCCAGGACTATTGAAATTTAAAGTTTCTTAGGTACACAAAAGTGAGAAAACCTTAAGAAAGTGACCACCTCTGCGTGGTGTCTACTTTTCATTAAATGGTTTTATAGCAATTAATACATTTCCATTATAAAAATATCTGCATAGCGTCCACCTGTCCGTTGTATACAGAGTCTAGGCTGTGCCATCTATTTTCAGTTTATCCATTGGCAATGTACCTAATAAAGTGACCAGGTCCTGTCTACAATAGCTAATCAATCAATAGGCCCAAATCACAAAGATTAATTACTACATGTATAACCATTTCGGCTAGACTCCAATGTGGTCTAATTTAGAGTTGATATGTGGCTAAAGTAAGTTTGTCACTGAATTTGGCATAACACTTTTCCGACCACCCAGCTACTCGCATATGAAGGCATAAAGCATCAGTGAAGCTTACATGTACATGTAAAATGAATAGTCTCCTTTCATGATCCTTCAGAGCATTCTTTCAATAAAAAAATGCAAATTTTTCAATAAAATTTCTAAAAATGCTGTGTCAACAAGGTGACCACCTATATACAGTGACCAACATTTTAAATTTTTGGGTGGTCACTTTTATTAGATTTTACTGTATGTGGGAAGCCTGTATATTTAAAATGTGGCGATCTGGTTTACGTGCCTTTATACGGTTCCTCTAAATATATTTTTAGGGCCAATATACGGTTTACCATACAATCATCATTTGTCCCTATTAGTGAGCCCCTGGCAGCTATTTCGGAGAAAATAACCTTCTGACTTACTCACCCTATGCGCAATATCGAAAACAGCAAACAGCCCTTCTAACACTAATTTATGACGTTTTGCAACCAGTGAAGATGGTTGCATTTAACCTATTTTACAAGCTAAAGAAATGAATGTGACACTTTCTCAACGGCTTGGCTAATTTCGTGCTGACGATAGCAAGAGGCAAACGACGCCTTTTGCCCTCTTCCAGCTCCATGCACGCCACTCGAATCCAATTCAACTTGACGCCACGCATACACACACACAAAGCCACTAAAACTCCAAATCCTTAAATTTACCTAAATCACATTGTAGTTCTTCCCAACGTAACAGTCTTATTTTTGCTTGGAAGCGCCTGTGGCTTTGTACATTTTCATCTTCAAGATTATGCAGCAATTTTCAAATGTAGCAATTGGATGTTAACCACTTTGTGTCAAGACAGCTGGGGAAATTGGAAACATAGGAGGTAATCTGGCCTACAATTATGAAGACCGCCATAGATCACAACCTAGAAGAATTTTTTTTTTTCTGAACCGTAAAAGGGATGATATTTTAAAATTCAGCAATTTTAAAAACTTTTGAAACCTAGTTTGATGTAATATGTCAAAATCTTTTGTATCTATTGGGGTTTTGTATATAATTTTATGCATATAGCTGTGATATTTTTAACCAGCGTTAAATAAGTGAAACTACTACATAATAAATTGCAGTTTGTTTGCAATATAGGATTACGTTGTGTATAATATAGGGAAAAAAACTTTCTGTAGTTGTAAAACGTTCAAGCTAATATTTAAATGAAACCTACATGTATTTGTTAAGAAATACGCTCACTGCAGTAACGGCTATGTCACTCTGCACACTAAAAACGTTGGGCTAACATTGGGTTGAATTTAAGTGTAACAACCAAATGCTACCCAACGTTGAATAACCTGTGTTAATAACTGTGACCCAACGTCGGGTAGCTTTAACCCATCATTTGGTTGTTACACTTAAATTCAACCCAATGTTAACCCAATGTTGATATGTCCATATAGCACTCAATATTGGGTTGAATTTTAACCCAACGTTTTTAGTGTGCGCATGTGTCAATAATAACAGTATGAATAACTTTTTTGCATTTTACATAGCTTTTCAATAACGGGTTTTTGTATAGAAGTTCACGGATTACATCACTTGGAAATATCGGCGATGGGAATCACATTGGGAATACCTTTATCAGACCTAATGACATTCCTATCTTTATTCCTTAGATTAGCTGATGCATGAAATCAAAGTAAACATTTTCACCATTGGGATTAAATGCTGTTAAATTATTCTCCCATATGTTGATGATTCGCGTACCGAATAACCCGATTTTGTGAAAAGATTCCTTTTTAATTTCTACTAATGGATGGCAAAACCCAGTATGCTATAGCTATACGACAACTTAAGCATAATTATTTTGATATATCATCGTGAGCAAATCCGTCCAGGGATTTGCAAAAACATGTGCTTCATGATACTAGGAATTCAAAATAATTGGGAAGTTAACTTCTTCATCGTCACACAGCTTATATTATAAACCTATCCAATAACGATCTCGATTTCATGAGATATCGATCCCAAACTAAGCAGCGATTATCCTAAACGCTGTTTAAATTTAGCCATAGAATTTAAAACTTTTGAATATCTGATCAGCTACTTCTATTTGATCTTTTTGATTAAATTTTCCTAGCTAATGCACAAAATTCGTTTGAAACAGTTAAAGAGGACATTTGATCTAACCGCTTGAATTACCTGTATAATATTATCTTATATATATGTAATTACAAGTTTTATTCATTTTATATTCAATTTGGTAGAATGTTGCTTGGGCATTGAGCATCATTTATTGCTTCTGTGTTTATAAAACTAACCATCTACATTTAGGTTTTTTTGAATTTAGTAAATTTCAAGTTTATGAATTCAAAGTTGTGGTTCCAACTAACATTTTCTGAGATTGTGTTAAATGCAGAGGTGCTCGCCATGGTTTATAGAATTGCTGTAATGAGGTTAACAGATGTACGCTCGTATGCATGTACATGCATGAAAATGCACGAGGCTATAGTGGCCATTTGCAATAGACGTTTGCATTCATGTGAAATTCCTACTTGGAGATCACATGATTCGCTGCGTTACTGTGATACATATTTGCATATGTTGTGGCCAATCAACATGGTATTTGGAAAGCCCTAGGAAAAATAGCAAAAGTTCTGTAATATCCCTCAGCAGCTGGATCTCGAAATAGCTTGACAACTTCTGCTTTGGCAAATTTAATCAAGTGAAGGAAGCACCTTGTCTAAATCTGTTTACTCAAGAAGTCCACTATTTGCAGGCTTCAGGGCAAAAAGGGCCTCAACGCTCATAAGTAGTCTACGTTGGCCGAAATAAATTTTATTACTGAATCTGCAGGTTCAGCCAACCTTTCAAGTCTACTTTGTTCTGAGCAATGCGGTACGTGTTAGAAACTGTTATATAGAAATAAGGTCCCTCCTGTCAATATTTTCACCACAACTTTATATTGTAATGTCAGAGGATGCTTCGTGGCCAATAATAATACATGCCACGAGTCAACCAATTTTGCTGTATTTTGGCTTTAATTTCACTCGATTTAAAAGTCTCTCAGGGGAAAACACACGATGTAATACATATTTTGCTGTGCTTTGCAATATTTTTTAACGTCTGTCAGCATCTTTTATGGAACGGCATTGTGTTTTTTATCTTTTTAGATCCGAATATTCATATCTTATATCTCGAATGTATTACTTTGGGATGTCGTGGATAAAGATTATCATGCCGCAAAACCTCAATAATTAATAAAATAGATTCCACAGTCAATGAATTTATGATCAAATTACGGTCACACAACATGTAATAATTAAGACAGAGCTATTATTACTCCGTGATTGCATTTATAGGTATATATACACATTACATTCAACCTAATATTTCATAAGTTTGTCATATGAAATAATTTTAATTAGTATCACATAGTATTTAATAAATACCATTATTTCAAATGAAATTAATAAATTTTAAAATCAGTTATTTCTTATTTTCGCAAATTTGGATTTATAGTTATCATCAAAAAAATTTCGACATTCATTGCATCCTTAACGATCGAAAGATTCAAATAATTGAAAATTATCCTTATTGTGCACATTCATATAATGTATGATACAAAATGGTTTGCCCAAGTTTAACACCAATGTGGTTCAATGTGATTCTAGATTAGATTTAACATAGAATATGCAAGTTGTTGAGATAATAATTTTGAATGAATTTGGAAGTCAGATATGAAAATCAAGGTTTTAAATATGGGTAAGGGTTTTAACATTATGGAAATCTGCCTCAGTCGACCTGTTGGAATTTATAATGAATTATATTTCAAGACATTAACTTAAGTCTTAAGCTACGTCAAAGGTCGTGTTGTATTATAAGCACCTTAAATTATTTGGACAATTTTTTGTTTTCTTACATCAGACATCGTATGAGGCCTATACAGGGTGGTCCAGCTAATACCGACCCTAGAAATATATTCCAAACGAAGAAGTTATTAATAAATGCAAACAGATAAAAGTTATTTGTTTGAAGGGGGAAGCTGAATAATGTGTGTTCTGCAGAAATCAGACGATGCATTCAAGGTCATTGCAAGGTCAACTTTGAATCTGTGGTATTTATTCCAGAAAATACAATGACTATTTCATCAGACATTGTATCACGTACATATTACTTTACATGTGATCAAGTTCAATGTAAACTAAATTCAGTGCACATTCAAGTTAAAGGTAATTCAATTCCTCATTGATTATGTAAATGCATTGATTGCAACATTCTAAT
>JAQGCC010001417.1:0-23925 GCA_034698905.1 Xestoiulus laeticollis | reverse complement strand
TATAACAAGTAGTTTTTTTTAAAGTATGTATCAAAATTTCCCTCATAGCAATACATGCAGTTCAGTTCCCCCTTAACTGGATCATTAGAAAATAAATTAAAACAGTTCAAACCAATAGGAAACAATTGTCAGCGATAGAAAACAATAACCCAAATAACAATAAAAAAACCATAGAATTTCTCTATTGATTTTTTGACTAGGGTTTGCAATTTTGACTTAAAATTGCATTAACATACAGCTGTGAACAGCAGGGGAATTACAGATTTTATAAATTTCATATTTTGATTTTGCGCATAATTAAAAAATGCCGAAATATTCTTAACTTATCCATTGGTCGGTTATTTTCGTATATTTCTTTTATCCTAATAGACATGCCCACACAAAATTGAGCAAGATGTGTGCAAGATATGAGATTAAAAGTGAAGTAAAGTGAATTTCACTGCACTGAATTGTACCATAACTATATAAAAACGGGAAAACCACTTAATAATCTACATTTTTGTTTCATAAAATTACAGCTGATTGTAGATTACTAAAGCCAAGTTGCAGCCAAACTAGCATGCTATAAAATACTTATTTCTGAATTAGCAGTTTAAAACGTAATGTGGATGAGATTGAAGACGTACATATTACGAGGATTAAAATTAAAAACACTTTCTTTTCTCTTCCTGACATAAAAAACTTGCATTCAATAGCCACTGTCCCCGCTACATAAACAATTTGTCCTCATTTGGAGATACGTATTCTGGGATTTATATTTTTTTCCCGGAAACGAGTCAATGGCCAGAATAATTAAAGGTCAAAATAAACCTTTGGTTCAATTTAAGCTACCATAACAGATAAAAAAACTCGGAGATCATAATTAGAAAAGAGTATCGTTTTTTAGACTTCGTTTTAATAAATTGCAAAGATGCCTATTAAGTTTTATCAACGTATTTATTTAATAAAATTAAAATGTTTTGCAAAAATCTCCATCACAGTGGTTTTTACCACATTCCACCTTTCCTACTTTTTATATGAAAATTTTCAGTATTTTTTTGGCATTGTGGAAAGCTTTTTAACTGCAATCATTTGGATTTGATTAAATTTTAATACTATCTGTTCAAAATTCTATCCAAATGTTTCTGAACAAAAACTAAATTTGAATGATTAAATAATAGATTTTATCTAGAAACGGGATTAATACCCACATACTAAATATTTCTACTTTAAAAATTGCTCAAATTTGAAACTAAATAGGTATGCAAATTGTCTGTCAAATTTATGACACCACTTATGACTAATTAAAATTTGATAAACGAAATTAATTTGACTTACTTTACTATCCCTGTTAGATGCCAATCAAATTAGACTAACAAAATATTGCGATAATAAAAAATCCATTGGACTAAGTTGGACTAAGTGGTTGAAAACGTATTCAAGAGAATTATGAAATTATATTTATAATTTTTAGATTTTTGCCAAGACCATTGGATAAAAATTATTTAAATTTCATAATTCTAAAATTTGAAAAGTTTAGGAAGATGTCGTGAAAGCCTAAATTCTCTCTTGCATATGGGTAAGATTCCAAGCTCAGAACAAAATAGTATAGGTCGGTGATGAAATTCTTATTTTACCATCAGTGGAGTCTTGTACATTGCATGGCATTACAGATAATTTGAGGGATTCATCCCTAAACGCATAGAACAACCAAATATCAAATGTACTTGGTGATTGACAATTGTTCAGACTAATTGTTCAGAACCCTGTGTTGGAAATGTGTTGAAATTAAGATCATTTACTTTGCTTATACACATCAGATCCAAACTTCATTTTGAATAATTCACCTCTTTCAAATCTGCAGTATTCTCCAAGCAGTCCAGTTATTTTCAATTAACTTGCCAGCAAAACGATCAACAACATGTTTAAGAGAAAAAAACGTGCATTTGATTTTCAGGGTATCATTCCATGGTTTAACACAATAAGATGGTGGCTTGGTCGACCCAAGAATATTTGATCATTCACAAATTGATCTTTAAAACACGAAAATCAAACAGCATTTTAAATGTCTTCTGAAAACCATGCAATTAGACCGGGGTAGAAGGGAGAAGTTTTGGAGAATGCCAATGACTGTTTCGGCCTCACGAACCACGATTCAAAATTTAAAAAAAAAGAAATTACTCCAAACCGAACTGTTTCTAACGAGTAAACAAAAAAATGCAGATTCAATTAAAAAAGGAGTGAAAATGAAGAATGTGAGGAGAACCATGCAGGCACAGCAAACTTGGTCTAAAGTTGATGCAGAGGGTCAGAGAATGGGCTCCTTCTTGGACGTCATACCATCTTTGATGGCCTAGGCCGAGTTGGATTGGCAGAACATCATCAAAAGGCAAATTACAACACGTTCCTCGATCTCGCAGGTGTCCCGTTAAGTGCTCAATAAATCATGATGTTCCATATTTTGCTGTAAAATGAATGGTGAAGCCAAGTGCAACCTACTATTGGTTCTGAGTTGTTGCTGCAATGTGCACCAACTGCCTTAAGAAACGCAACAGGAGTGAATTCATGCGCATTGTGCCTTACTGTGTGGAAGCATCTGGAGGGGCATGGCGGGATGTGAATTTGCATCACAACTGTGCCATGATGGGACGTATGATTTTAGCCAGCTTCCCGACAATTAGGTTTTAGGAACGACTCAACCGCAATTCGTTCATTTCTGCAGAAGAGGCGTAGTAAATTGTTCCACGGAGAAAGTTTCACCGCTTCGCATTAATTACCACATACCGCCCCTGTTTCCCCCTCGCCCAGGGGGAGGACCCATTCCTCTAAACGGCATCATTCCACGGCCTCTTGGTCCGCCCCGCATATCCCCACGACCTCGGTTCGGACCCCACGGTGGCATCATGCCTGACGGCGGATGAAATCCAGGCTTCATAAAGTTATCGTTTCTCGCATTGTCCATGCGGTCGAAAGAATCCATTCTATCGCAAGGACCGTCGTCCCAGCCTCGCTTCCTAGAATTAGGAAAATTGGGGCCTTGTTGATTGTTGCCATCATCCATTGGCCCCATTCTCCCGCCTGATATTCGGTCATCCCAGTCCCCTTCCCTTCTCCTGTGCTGTTCGTTGTTGCCAAAGTTGCCGCTGGGCGGTGGCATGTTAGTTTGGCCGAACGGTGGCAAACTCCCTGCCTGTGGCGTTGGTGGCGCGTGGCTCCATCGGCTCACTCGTTGTCTGCCAGGCGGTTTGGCATTACCATCCGAAGAAGAGGAATTCTGAAAGTTGTTGAATTCTCGGGAATCCTGGTTATTCCTGGACCTCATGTCCTGGTCTAATTTATCGCTCCTCCCGTTTCCGGAACGCAGTCCATCCTCCGAGAATTCGCGCATTCCCTCTGGAGGTTTGGCTTTCAGTCGTAAATCACTCTCCATGCGGAAATCGCTGTCACCATAATCCTTCCATCCGTCCTGCTCTTTTTTAGCCGACATGTCAGAATTGGGAAAGTCGTTCGGCCGTTGATTTGGAAATTTGTGAAATCCAGGGCCCTGAGGTGCCCCTTGAGGTATTTTACTATCTTGATATCCTTGGCTCTGACTTGGCGGCATAAATTGGTTGCCATTTCCAACTGCAATCATATAATAAAACAGATGTTCCCTTTTTAATCACAAGCCACTGATGATGTTTAAATTCAGCAAGCGATGAAACAATGCGAAAATTGTAGATGGGTCCATTGAGAACTTTTTCAAAACTAGGCGAAGTTTTATAGTCTTGCATAAATATGCAAAGAAAATCTAGGAAAACCTAGTGACCTTCTATAATTGTCTGAAATTTACCTGGAAAGTGTGGAGGAGCCTGTCCATCGGGTCCTGGTTTGGGTGGACGCTGCCATATCATATTACCCATTGGCATTCGTGGCGGCCCCTGCTGATCTCCCGCAGCAGGCATTCGAGGAGGGAAGCCCTGATGAATCGGTGGAGGCGGCATCGGATGCTGGGCTGGTGGAGCTGGCGTCGTTGATCCACTCGATGGCGCTTCTTTCGCTATAATTTAAAAGATAACGTTTAGAAACGGTGACTTAGTTATGGTGGTATTTCCCAAAATGTGACATCGTCTTACCTTGTGGCGGCGGCTGCGATGGTTGGCTAGACTGACTTCCGGGAGGTGCGACTAAAAGCGGGCGTTTATTATCCAGCCATTGCTGCTGGAATTGCCTTGGAATCGGTTTCGCATATGGCACCTAATATACACAAAAACATTACAGAAATGGGCTTCCTAAGCCTACGCGAAGCACATATTACATCCATTATAATAACGCTTCCTTGCAATTTGTTTTACATGCTCACCTTTTTCTGTTGTTGCATTTTATTATCAGAGGGTAACTGCGGCTCCTCGGCTCCAAAGTCCAATCCCGGAATGCATGGCATTTCCATCTCTATTTCCTCTGCCTCTCTTGATGAAGGATGCTGGTCAAGGCCCATTCCAGGAATACTTGGTGCCATGGAAATGTCATCTGAAATAGTTCAATGACATGTCATGCTGTGGGCAACCAAAATAATGGAAAGCATTAAATTGGTCATTGCGATATGAAATTAAAATAGCTACTTACCATATTCAGCAGCTTCATCAGGATTGCCACTTGCTAAAGTGTTAAGATTGTATTTGTCTCTCATTGCATCACCGGGTCGATTTCTTGTCCAAAATTTACTGCAAAATTCAAATATGTATAATTACTAGAATGAAATTAGTCATTGTTTCAATACAATACTAGAATGAAATTAGTCATTGTTTCAATACAATACTAGACTAATTACTCATGTATGTTATGCACAACATAATTTAAAACAGAAGCCTTACCATGTGTGGTCGTTGGAACCAGAACATAATATATGACCCAAGGGGTGCCATGCTAAAGACCATACGATGCTCTCGTGTGCTTGATCCATGCTTCCAACCTCTTTATCAACACTAAAAATTGTGTAAAATATAGAAATTGATGAAAATTGTTATATCATCTAATATAGTTGTATAAGAAAATAACGAAATGGATACTAACCCAGTCAACCAAAACATGACAGCACCATCTGATCCACCGCTTGCAAACAAGGATTCATGCACTGGATGCCATGCTAAACCTGTATGATACAATACAATTTGAATTTCATTTCAACCTAAATAAAAGTTTAATGCCAATATCATAAGAATACTTACTGGTCACTTCTTTCTTGTGGCCTCGAAAAGTTTGCACTTCCTGACTTAGCTTTCTAATATCAAAAAGCTTGATGAGGTGGTCTCGAGAGCCAGTTAGCAGCCAATTGCCGTTATGGTTCCACTTGGCTTCCATCACTGTGCTTTTGTGGGCATGGCTACATAAGGAATAAAACAACAAAACAGTCCATAAATTTCAGTTTATCCAAGCTGGTCATTTTTAATGTTACTTATTGTTGAAAATATATGGATAAAATATATTTTATATATAAAAAAAGTACGTACAGTGTTGCTAAACTCTGCCCTGATTTGGGATCCCAAAGCTTGATAGGCTGTTGGCTATCTTTGCTGCCGGACACTAACAAACCTTTGTGGGGATGCCAAGCGACGCATTTGACATCTGCACCATGACCTGAAAATACAAGAAAAAAAATAAATTCATCTATGTGTATATAATTTCCATTCCTTATGGAATACCATAAGCTGTCGAAATTCCATGCACATTCTGTAACTAATAACTAAGTTTACATGATTATTAATATTACACAAAAATTGCCTCTTGTTTTGCAAGGCAACTTTATAAGCAAAATACTTCATGCAATAGTTGGATGGAACTTTGTCCAAAGACAATTCAACCATCTGCAAAAGTCTTCAGGTATTAGAATAAGTCAGCAAATTTTAAATATCTGAACAATTAACAGTGGAGTTTTTACATTGTATAATAATGATATGCTTTCTGTGATGTATATCATACATTCCATGATACCCTTGGTCGCAAGAATATAAATTAGCTGTTTGCATGTAGAAATCAAAAACACAAACTATCAAGTACACCAGATACTTGATATCTTGTGTTCCTGATGTGTATCAAAGGGTGTTTCCTTACCTCGTAGGATCCTTTCTTCATGACACCTCATAAAATCCCAAATCCTGACTGTTCCATCATCTGAGCAAGTAGCCAACTTGTGATCCGTCGGGCAAAAGCTATGCAAGGAAATAAAAATTTCAGGGGTGTTTTGCTAAAGTAATAAGCATATGTTGCCAACTTTCTTGACAATATGCGCTTCGATATAATATGATTACCATTCCATTTAAACGGACATACTTTTGCTGCCAACAGCAATGATAATGAAAAGCCGTATCACAAGATTTAATTAGCTTTCGACACATTCAGCAAAGTTCATTAAAATATTCTAACATATTTTTTGTAGATACCCATATCCTGGGCTCTCATCATTGCATTTTATCTAGCAAAAATGATCAGGCTATTCAATATAACTAGACAACACCAACAAATAATTGAATTGGTTATGCTGGAAAATGGATATTTAAAATATCATGCAAATAAATTTACATGCAAAATGTATTCTAAAATTAGAACATTTCCGAATTATTTATGTATTCCTGAATATCTTCAATAAGCATAGATTATGGGTTTCATAACTGCAGAGCATGGTTTTTTTAAACATTTATATGTTTTAGATAATTTACAAAATAGTAAATAAGAATATGGCCTAGAATTTGCTAAACCCTCATGTAATCATCCAAATTATCTGCATTGCTACTAGAGCACCATTTACAGGAGATTATTATATTTTTTACTAATTAATCTAATTTATTAAACATATTTCAGAGCTTTCTTGGCTATCACTGCAGATTATTTTCCAATATTTTGAAATCACTGATGCAAGTGTTTTTGCAAACTTCAGAGTATTTTCCAATACCCTTCCTCATGATCATTAATATTCATAAAAATTGATAAACTGAGCATAAATCCCAATTTTTTTTTTAAAACCTATCTTTGATACATAGCCATTCAGTGACAATTAAAATGCTGAATCACCAAAACAACAACAAAACTATGGACTGATCCCTGATTAGAACCACTTGTTGCTCACCATCTGGATATAATAAAACATTCAAGGGAAAAGAATATCCATATCTGGGATATAAGAAATATGGTAGAAAATGCAAACCAAGAAGAGTTGTAAACAGAATAAATTTAGAACTTTTGAAATCATATAACCAGGTAGAACACACAATTAACCATGAAGATGCTACATGCTAAAAGAATTCTTGTGTTTAAGTAACGTTTTAGATAATACATAATTATTCAGTCCCTCCATCTTAATTCTGCTAGCTTTAATTATATACACAAGTGTTTTAATTGGGATTCCTGCGCCTTCCATTGTTCATAAATTAATTAATTATCCAATAAGCTGGTTTTAATTTTTAGGGGGAAAAAATAAGATGTAATAAAAAATCGGTGAAATTAACAAAAAATTAAAATATTATTCCGTAGTGTTTTACTGCAACGATTTCATCTATTGCCTAAATCGCATTACTTTAAAATTACATTCACTCAATATTCAAATTTAATAAATTAACTAATACAGCATTTTAAATAAATTATGAACTATACTTTTTCTCTTAATTAAACATTAGTAAATTTTATCTAAACAGCACCTTTTTAAAATCTAATAATGGGGTTTTTAAATTAACTTATTTATAAATGGCATGAATTTAAAACAGCAAACAATGAAATCAACAAATCCGTTTAAATTTTATACTAGTACCATATCAAAGTTGATGTGGTTCTCAAAGCAGTTTGATTAAATTTAACTAAAACATTTTTACTGATCGATTACAACTATCTGATGTAAAGAATGAAACAGATTTTGAAAAATAAAAAATGTTAGATATTTTACTGAATGCCTAAACTAATGCTCAATTTCAAAGTTGGTAGAATCTTGTATTAAAGCTAGTACAGATTCCAGAAATTGTATTGATTGGTATTATCCAGAAAGAGAAATAGGAAAGTTTCTTTACAACCAGCACAGTCAAGTTTTGTTAGACTTGATTGAAAAGCCATGTTACAACAAAATATATTTGCCACAATTTCTTGACAAACTCATTATTTGTGGCAGATTGCTATAGGGTTCCCCACTCCTGATCTTAGCTTTAATCAACTAGTGATGAAAATCTTCAACTATTGATCTAATTTCGTTGAGCATGCTACAATCAGGTTTTAAGACTATGAACTTAATTGTCGAATTCTATGCAATGATGAGTTTTTACTATTTGACGAACTGACCTGAGGCTAGTTCGCCTTCTTATTTTGCGCTGAAATTGCTACAAAATGTTGAGTGAATGTGACAATCGCTGAAGTGTCAATGCACAACAAATAACCTTTAGTTAAAAAAGTGTGCAAAGTTTGAAAAAATAAACCTAATAGTTATGTGCTTTTTAGCTTCAATAACTAAATGCTTTTCTAATTTTAGTTTACGATTTAAATGGGTCTCCTATTCAGTTTCAATAAGCACGGTAAACTTAATTAACGAGAGCTAGACTTAAAACTTTTGATATAAACCCATTTATTCGGTATTAGCATACACACGTTCACCAAAGCAGAAATGGGGAATTTTCATTAAAAAATAGAAATTAAAAAATAAAAAAAATATTGGGAGGGGATTCATTATCATTCATAGGTCACCACTTCCTTTTATTTACACGTCAAAAATATAATTGGCAGCATCGCAACAATCAGGCAATGTTTATGAATCAGCATTTTGCAAATTTTATTTTTTATTGGCAAGGTTTTTCTGTGCAGTAGCACTTTATTAATGAAACTTGTCATTGCTCATTCAAAAAAAATTGTCAGTTGGTTTTATTTTTATTAAAATCATCACGCACACAGAAATAGAGACGAGTAGCATTTACACCATTGTCATCTTCTAAGTGTAACATGAAATTAAACTTGATCGGGGCAACGTGTGCTTCGACTTTATGAGGAATTGAAATAATTCTTGAACAAGTCTTTAATAAATTTGACAGAAACCTTAACATTCGACAATGGACTGGTCAGCAATACAATAGTGCTATTCTGTTTATCGTCAATAACCATTGAACAACATCTCATCAGAATCTCACAATGTTTGCAAGGAAACACTTGCTGTAACACCAAGTTTGGTTTTCAAGACAAACTCCAAAATGTCTATTCGGGGTTTATTTAAGAAATTCAGAAGTCATCAAAACTTCATCAGTTTAGTTTTCAGAAAACTTCAAACTCAAGAAAATTTACTAAACAATATGTTAGACAATTATCTGGGAAATAGCATTGTTTGTAGGGCCAGACCAGTCCATTTTTAATCGATACATTACACATAATGGTAAAGAACAGTGTAGCAGCTGTCGTAAATGACGCTAAATGTGTCATGGTCCTAGCCCTGCAGCAAACCGCCATAAGAATACATAAAACTATTGGAAATATCCAAGGACATTTTACATCACCGAGTTGAAATAGAAGCCCATCCAGGGTGGCCCACCTGATTCCTCGTAACGGCTCCTTGTGTGCCTGGAACATCTTCACGTTGTTCATGTTAGACTGCCAGTATTTCACAAATCCTGCGTGGTCGCCTGTCACCATCCAGAGGTCATTGTGGCTCCATACCATGCACCGCACGGGCGAATCGTGAGCCTACAAATTAAATAAAAACTGATTTGGCATTGTGCATATCACAAAAAATAAGACAACAAACATTAACAACCTATCTTGGAATTAACACTCGCAGTTGTCTGAACACCAAGGACAGCACAATTAAAGGTAGGAATTTAAAGGTATTTTTAAAAGTACATGTATTTGCTTGGCTGAAACTGTCAACATGTATGTTGGAGTCTTACTCAATGGTTTCAGTTTCAGCAGACAAGACACTGGTGCAAGTATATAAATTATCAAGAAATATAAATGAAAATTATCAAGTGAACACTGCAATTTCGGTCAATTTTTTAACATGGAATAAAAAAAAACTAGCATATTCTGTAAAATCAAAGTGGTAATGGTAATGAATAATTTTAAGATTTGGAATTCTGGAAAATTGTAATTTATAAGTAAAACCATTTACCTGGAGAATAGTCTCAAAGTTGAACGTCAAACCATTCCAAAGAGTGAATTCACCGCTAGAAGCACCTGTTACCAAACGCCTGCCTTCTGGTGTCCACTAAAAAAATCGAAATTAAATAATGAATTGAAGGCAGCACATTAACTGAAGTGGACAAAGTGGAAATCTCAACTTACCGCAACACAAAAGATGGGACATCTCATTTTGTTGGTAGATGTTCGAACAAATTTGGTAGTGACAGCATTTATAGGGTTATGCACATAATATGGAGGTGGAATCATCTAGCAAAAACAATAAAATGTCCGTTAATTATTTGTAGACGCACAAGAAAAAAAGTACAAAATTAAAAATGTATTGATTGTACATACATCCGGATAATATGCAGCATCAGGTTGGATAGCCCTGAAATCCCTCTGATCCCTCTGCCATACTCTTAACTAAAACAAAAAATGTGCATTCAAGTACATACGGTAATAATAGTATATATTTGAAAATTAGAACGAAAAACATTTCATACTGCTTTGTAAATTGTACCACGAAAATATGACTTTTTATATTTTAGTTATTATATTTTTTGATTGGCTTTCTTGAAGTAATTTTTAAGAGATTAAATTTTTTATTATTCAATATTTCAAATGTTTTCTGAATTATATTAAAAATAGATTACAATACCTCAAGTTGCCTGACAATCGCAGAATTATAATCGATGGTCTTCCTAATGACTGCTTTTCTGAGACGTTTGCCATCAAACTCAACCCCTTGGGCAGATGCAGGATGAGGGTGCTGATGTTGGTGCTGCTGCCTGTATGGTTGAGCATTATAGAAATTGTTTGTCTTTTGATATGAGCCTTGAAAGCGAGGCTGTTGGAAGTACTTTGTCTGGGGCGGCGGTGGCCCAATCATAGGACTTTGCATCTGCATTTTAACGCCTATATATTATCATAAACTAAGCTCTGTCTGAAAATATAAAATTAACATATATTAATTACTTTTAAGGGAGTTACTTTGTTTATATGAAATATGGATCACTTGTTTTGAAAATGGTCTATTCACAATTCAAAACTTGTATTGATAAATTTTAGTTAATGCTGCTAGGGTGTATTTAAAGGTTCATGACTAATATTTTCTAGGACCCCTCCTAAAACCAATTACAGTCCCAAGTATATACAATAGTATATGTAGGCCTGGGCATATTCATCATGCGCAACCTCTAAAAAAATAATTATCTAATTTTTTCCTATTTAGCGTAAATTTCCTGATGCAGACTGAAGACTCCAGGGTTTACAAAAATTGCTTGACAAAAATTTCAAGCATTATTCCCGAGTTCAGAGGTGCTACAAATTCAAACCCATAATGCCAATTTCATCACATTTTTGCTATTCAATATTGCACAACTTTCCCTATTGTTTAATATTTATTGATCATACCACAATCACATTGATACAGTAGATGTATCAATAATCGTATTCCATCATTGATCAAGTGGGCTATTTTACCACAATTAACCAAACTAATTTTGCATCAGCTTGGGATTATTATGTGGAATAATTCTAGCATTGAATTAGGTACCAAAACAAAAGAAAATTGGTAAATAACTAAAGCATTTCAGAGTTAGCGCAATGGTTTAAAATAGCAAGTTTGAACAACTTGACCGTTACATTAAAAAAATTACAGAGTTGTACCAAATCATGATTTAACTATTAAGCCAAGTGTATTTGCAAACACATGTAAGACTACCGAAACTTTTCAAATGTAAGCAATATTTAAGCATACGAATTTAGAGCAAGTTTCGGAGTGTTAACTTATAACATAGACTATGCATTCAAATAAAAATTTATTAGAATGATTGTTTTATATGTAGCCTGGGAAATTTAGAATGCTTTGTATACAAATATGTATGTATTCTGAATATGCAGCTGTTATAGAGTGGACTGAAGTGACGTGACATGACCACTATTCAATTCAATTAAATTCTTTACCCTGTAGTCAGCATTTATCATGCCATGTGGCAGGGGGCAAAGTGCCAGATATTTAAAGGGAAGAGTATACGGTCGTGGCCGAATTTTTGGGGAACTATCCCGGCATCTGCCTAAATGTGCCTATATGGGCGATTACGTTAGGTTGTGGGAAACCACGAAAAACCACAACCAGGACAGCCGACCGGGGTTTGAACCTGGGTCTCCCGAATTCAAGGATCTAAGCGTAACCTCTTAGCCAACCTTGTCGGTGGTTTTTACCACCTATTACTACCTATTTTACCAACTATTATTCGGTCGAATAGCTATTTTGGCCACAATTTTGCGCGGAATATTTGGTACAGCCTAATAAAAATTATCTCCACCAAACCTAACAAGTTATACCCTTCCAGCAACTCCACACTTTTGCATCCAGTCTTGTGCTGTGCCACACTCCAGAAAATGTAGCAAATGAGCACGTTTCATACTCATATTTTTAATAGACACTAATACTCATATTGACCAATTATAGAGATTATGATGCGCCATTTTCAATTCTTGAACTCTATTAATTGTGTAGTTTACAAATCGGGAAACACAAAGCATTAGACTGTGGCAGACGAGAAGAGAGATAAATCACAGTTGAATGTTAGAGTAATTATCGCGACATTCGTCTGGAAGCACGTGCGGAAAAGCAAGTCAGGATAATAACTCACGACTCCCAATTGTCTAGTGCAAGTTACCACAACCAAAGTCAATATGAGTGGGAAATTGCTTATTCCAGATAATTAAACTTTGAATAACATTCGTCAAAAAAACGTCTATGAAAGATTAAGCTAACGAGATATCTATGCTCGCAATATCTTAGCAAAGCATCATACGTTCTCTTTTTAATGCATGTGCCAATTTGCACACAAAAACGGTAAGGGTGTGTACAAATACTACAAAATTATTTTTCTCTGCAATATTTGTCAATTTTTGAAACCCAATAGAAACAAATGTCATAACCACAGCTGCCTTAAGGAATAGCGAAATTAAAGTTGCATTCTTTGGCGATTTTTCAGGACAATGAGGACAAACGTCAAAACGTCGATACACGCCGTACCTGTTTATCACCCATGTCTCAACACGTGGTTGTAGAAAACGGTAGTTTAGCACTGCCCTGGATGGCCAAGAGTGATTCAAAAGAGCTGATACATAATTGTGCAGCGTAGCATATTGTATACAAACTAAACAATTAACGTTACATAAAATCCATAGGCGCATAGTAGCAGAAAGTCTCATAAGAGAACAATGCACTACGTATATAGGCTACCTTTCCATGGTTAATTTCGCTAAACCTTATTATCTCAAAATACGGATAATGGATATCTAATGCTTTAAATTATACTTTCTCAATATATTAAGCTTTCAAATGCAATTACTTTAAAGTTATTGTACTGAATGCAAAGGATGTATTGAACGAAGCTTTTAGCGTACACTTTTTGCATGTGTTCACATTTTTGAATAGCGGCGTATCCTTACCTTTTATCTCATTTCCAATACGAGCAAGAAAAGACATTATAAATATAAGCCTAAACACGACTTGTAGAGTATAATACCGTCCATTTACCAAAGTGATCTGATAAAAAGGCTACTATATTTATTTTATTTCGCCTCCTGAACGCTTCTAAAAACTTACAGCAATCATAACCCAAACAGCCATCTTGGTTTTCGAACACAGAGAATTTTATACTCTCGACCTCCAAATATAATATGCATTTGGATAAAAACTTACTTTAAATACGTGATCCATACGCGGCTTGAAAACGTCTATAATATTTTAAAATTAATTTAAAATCACATGAGCCCTTGTGCCGAACTTCGTTTTAGGTAAATCAACATACTTCATAATGAAAGTTTTGAAACTGATATTAAATTATTAATCAGGCTTGATGATGCTCTGAAAGTAAAATAGAGGGCAGGTACTACATCCGCTTTACCCTTATCTCTTTTAATTATTTTACCATGCATTTTTCGAGGCATTTTTCGTTTATAAATATTCAGTTGTTTAGGAAATATACGGAATTATTTAATTAATGAAATATACAAAATGTGTTTATTTACAAGCATCTTTTTTTTTCTAAAAAAAAACTATTTAAACTTCACAAGTCAACAGGAAATGCGTCATCAACAAGAAGGTTTCAGTCGAGTACGACGAGTAGTCAGTAGTCGCCATTTGGAATTTTGTCTTCAGTTCACTTGATTCAGTACTGTTGAAGAAAAACGGTTGTTGCTTTTGCTTGGTCTTTGCTTATAATTTGTTATTTTATACAAAATTTATCTATTTATTAGTTAAATTTTAACTATAACTTCATCTTGTTATAGCATAGTGGGTTTATTTTGGTCGCTTGATATTTTTTTAGAGGATGAAATGAGCAGCACTATGCTAATCGTTCCACGAATTCCATAACCCTAATCATTCGATTTTTAATTTCACCTTCCATTTATCGTTGCAATTTTTAAATACCTTGTCAAACAAACTATCTTAAGTTAATTATATTATAATGCGAGAGATGGCTGAAGAATCTACGACAAACCAAAACTTAAAAATTGCTGTTGTCTGCTCAAGCAATCAGAATAGAAGTATGGAGGCCCATGCGTTTTTAAGGTATTGTTTTTATTTCAGAAGTAAGGTTATTTTTGTGTGCTTTTCTTTGCAACTCGAATGACTAATGACATCACTCTGTACACTTAAGTTTTTGATGATGACTAGCTCAAGAAATTGAAATTAACTGTGGATTGCTAATAATTTAAATTTTTTCGTTTATATTTTTTCAGCAAAAAAGGATTTCAAGTTCGTTCCTTTGGTACAGGAGATAAAGTAAAACTTCCAGGTTCAGCTCCTGACAAACCAAATGTATATGACTTTGGTGTACCCTATGAAGAAATGTATCAAGATCTACTAAGCAAGGACAAAAATTTGTATCCAAATTTTTGGCTCTCTAGGGTCTTGTAGCTATCTAAAAGCATTGTTGTGTGTTAGGGGACTACATATTCTCGTTTCAGATCACATGTACATAAAATGTAGTGCTTCTGTAATAGTATAAGCTTTGACTCGTGAAATGGTTTCGGGCAAGTAATGCGTGTCCAGTTGCATATGGTCCTTGTTTGGCCGTTTTTTTCTGTCCTATCCACTTCAATGCCCTCTGCCTCAACTTGGGAACCTATAACTTGTCCAAGTTTACACAGATATAAGTGGTGGAAGTTGAAATTAAAACCTGTATGGCTGTATGCAAGTGGCAAAATGGAAAGCAGGGTTGGAGTCCCTTTATTGGATAGGAAATGGGCGTTCCTCCAGAAGGGGATCCCCATCTGTCTAGGATATGCTACAAATAAGAATCAGTTTATGCATGTAGTTTGTAATATTTAAGTACCTTTATGACTTATATATTTGCAGCTTTGAAGCATTTGTATAATGGTTGTCAGAGTTGTCATAGATAATCATTATAGCGTTTAACTTTGTGCATGCATATCTAATGCACGTGATTGCAGCTATTTCATGAGTCGAGGTACTTACTATTATATTGACATCTAAACATGCCTACATTGTTCACCTATGCATTTCTAAGTCACCATGCGTTTAAAAATTATGTAGTCCTCTGATGAACAACATTGCTGATGTATAGGTTTATGGGTAAGGAATCTAGTATGGATGCCAGGATTTGAAAAATAGTGCATTCAAAACTAAGAAGTAATATTTAAAATAGTTGATGCTAAGATAGTTTTGCTGAAGTTTTTCAATTTATATTTGTTTTTTATCTTCAAGATTACAGGTTTTCTGGATGTTTGGTAGCTTGTATTGAGCAGACAGCTGCTTTCGTATAGGGCATCTATGATAGTTTAGTATCGTCTTGCAATAGGTGTTTGTACACGTTTTTCATTTGCATGTTTTCCAAGAAACATGGATTGTCCTCAATTGACGTTATTAAAAAGGAATATTTGACGTTATCTATTGGCAGGTACTTTATAACTTGGAACATTTTATATCAAAGCTAGCATTCTAAATCAGTTGAACATAGAATTATTTCTAAACTTAAAAATAGGAAACCTAATCTAATAAGGTCACTTTAGCTAGGTTTTTAAACTTTGCATAAATAATAATTGTCCTTTTTTTCAAAATTAGTTTTCTACTTACTCTTTCGTTTTGAAATGAGTAATAATACATTTGCAAAATTCTTTTTAGATTTTTGTTTAATTTAGTAATGATGAAATCTAACAATCTTAGTAAAATTACTTGTACCAAGAAAAAGACAAAATGGATGAGATTGCAACTCCATTTTATAAACTTTAATGGGAATTTATGAGGCTAAAACTTCATCTAAGTGGCAATGAAGTTGTGTTGTTGCTGTACTAATTAGCCATCATTAGGCTATCATTACCTATTGAAGATACAATTTATAAAATTGTGAAGATAATTATAATATTAGAACATATTTCGAAATATTTAATATTCTTTCATTTCAATTGAAATAGTTGGCTGTGATTAAAAGTTCAATAATTTGCTAACAAAGAATATTACATTATTGTTGTAATATATTTAAAAACTTGGAACAACTGCTAAATTATTGAGAATGTTAGATTGAAATGTTACTGTATTTAGGAAAACATCTTGTTTAATCTTTTGTTAATTTATAATGGCAAATAGTTAACAAAACTTTTATTTTGTCCCTTAATTTTTACTGTTCAAAATCTCCAGTATAGCATTCTTAATACATACTAGTATTATTATTAATATCGTGAAGAAAAGAACGCACTACACATTTATTTAGTAGGCCAAGTTTTCACGGCTACTGCGAGTGAATCCTGGAGACGTAAGCAGTTGAACAAAGAAGCTCCTTTCTGGTCACCATGCCTAAATGAATTCAAGAAAGCTGATTCAATGTTAGCAGTATTGGCACCATGAGAACATGCTGAATGGTACGTAATAGGAAAATCCGCACATCATTGCATTGGAATAAATGTGGCAAAAAAAAATACTTTGAGGGAGGAAATATGCCATATTTTACATGATCTCGATAAACGTCAAAGTCTGTTTCGGCAGCTGTTTGCAATAGGCAAAAGCCTGTTATGCGAAATTAAAAAGTGGGCCTGTGGTAAATCCGGCTCTTCAGCATTGACGGCAATGGAAAATCCATCTAAAAAGCCATTATTTTTATTATCAGTTAACTTGACGAGAGCATTATAGTTGCTCAATGTACTAATAGTTTGAGTAAAATGGCATTTTTCTAGCTGTATAGCTGCAATCTTGCTCTCAAAGTATATTTTGGTACATAGCAATGCAATATGCATAAGGCTGCAGAAGTAAGTCATCAGTTTGGAACCATACTAATGGTTTGCATGCTTATGTCTCAATAGATACAAAATATAACTTAATGTTCCAGAATTGACGAGTTCATTAAAACTATCATCAAATCTGTTGATATAAAATTATGCAAGTCTTCCTGGATAAAACATTCTGAAATTACTATGCAAATGAAAAACGGTGCCTACACTAAATGGTAGATTAGAGATACAAGGTCAGGGAAAATGAAAGCTTGTCATATAGCCATTGTAACCTCACAATTTCCTTAATAGTGTAAACCTAAGATATACCCAAAATGGGATTCTGCATATGCTCGATAGAAATAGACGTATAAAATCAAAACCAGAAAGGTTTCAGATTAGTAAGGATCGTTTTGATGTGATAGTATCGTGTGAAGAAAAAGTATTCGACCAAATCATCGAAGGTAGGTTTACGTCTGTAATAGCACGATTTTGAGAGTTTATTGCAGATTTTTAATAAAATATTTTCTCGCTTTAGAACTGGAAAGCCGTGAGCCCATGGACAACACCCCCGTGCATGTCATCAATTTGGACATTCAGGATAATCACGAAGAGGCAACAATAGGCGCTTTTTTAATTTGCGAATTAGCAACTACAGTAAGTATGGCGATGCATTTTATTTGTCTACAATACAAAGTTAAAAGTAATCCAGTGGACATATGAAATCCTCTTTTCATTTCTCTTTAGATGTCCCAGTCAGACGATTTAGATAATGACATTGATGAAATCATACAGGAGTTTGAAAATAAAACTGAAAGGACTGTCCTTCATACTGTACAATTTTACTAGCTAAAAGCGTTATCCAAATGTGATGTTTTGATATTGCTGGCAAGTATGATAAATTTGGTTCTGAGGCTATTAAATGCTAGCATTTAATTTCCATGCAAATTTTAATTTGTCCAAGAGTGCCTTCATTAGCAGAAAAGCTTTTGAAAGCAAAAGGAAAGTTATTGATGTATCAACTGAGAAGCTGTCATCTTTACTGCGTTCTGTATATTTGTAACAGGAATAAAACCCTGTATCCTAAAGAATGATACAGTAGTAGTTTTCATTTCATGAATATGAGCATACTTTATTTATACTTATTGATGTAACGAAAAAAATAAGCTATTACCAAACAATACAAAAATTCTAAAAAGGATGCAAAATTTAGCTTATTGGTTTATAGCTTGAGTCAATCAAATCTTATTATTTGACAAAGGCCAAATCCATCTGAGAAAATAGTCAATTTAAAAAAAAAACTACAATATTCAGATATACAAGGGGTATTCTAATGACTTTTTCAGCAGCTGGATCATTTTGAGCGCTCTTTGTGAAAAACGCATGTGGGGAAGGACATTTGTAGTGGCGAGTTCATGTTTTTCACAAACTCAGTTGAAGCCCTTTTTTCTTAGTTAGTCTGTCAGGCCCCTAGCAGGGGCCCGGTCCAACCAATCAGCAGTTTTTTGCCCATTGAAAAAGATTCTAATAAATAGGTTAACTGCAGATACTTGCAAAAATTGTGAGGTCCATTTGAGTACCCATAATGAATATTAAAATTATAATGTTCCACGCACAGTTTAGATTTCCAAAAATACCTATTTATATTTTGTAACTAATCAAATATTAATTTTAAACTCAAAATTTGGACCTTTCTTGTTATTTGGCAAGCAGGACTATGTATTTTCCATTTTCAATCATAAAATTCAATTGCATGTACACGTTTCGTACAGCCAGTATTTTTTTAATCAATAATATAGATATAAACATTAGCATAAAGAAAATCCATTCAATACACGTGGGATATCTTCATCATACTTGACATGTGTTTATAAATTACTGGTCTAGATCAGCATGGAGCCTTCGTAGTTTTTCTCGCTTGTTCTTATTATGGTGTTTTTTCCATTTTTTATCATCTGCGTTATTTTGGGAGCTGCTAGCAGCCTGTGAGCCACTGGCTGGTCTTGAACTTTTCTTCATGTGAACGCCTACCCCAAACTAGTAGGAAAGAACTTCATTAGTATAAGTTATTAAGGCATAGTCACGTGAGAAATTTAAGACAGTAAATTGCACAAATCTTTCAAGGTACTAAGATCTTGAAGTGTGAAGATATAGAATGATCAGTGAATTTATAATTTAAGATTTTATAAAAGTTGTTTTTAAACTTTGAAGATTTCATGCAAGAATATTTAAAGTTAAAGAAAACTTACCTGTTTAAAGAATATCTTATCCAAATCTTTTGTGGTGAGTTTGTTTGCCTGCATTAAAATATCATTGTTAAACCTGTCCAATAATAAAAAATCGTAAATGTACCAAAAATTTGATAAAGAATTTTTAAATTTACCCTTTCGATTTTACTTTGCTGTGCTGAAGCTACCAAACTTTCAGTTGATTTTGGTGAAGGAAACTGATGATAATCCTCCTGATTTATAGTTGGAGGAGCATAGCAATATCGAAGTTTGCCCTGTACATCAAAGGCACAAAGTAAGAACAAACTTGAGCATAAGAAATTAAGATAATGTAATAATTAACATAAAAGTCGACAATTTATATCAAAATGACAACCTTCACATAATCTTTCAGCACATATCTTGATGCCCTGGGATTATCAGGAAGGCCACGCTGTGTCATGAAGCCTCTCATGTCTGTAAAATGGCAATAACAAGAAATGATCACCCATATTATAATTTCCATTTCAAAGTTTTAAAATTTTAAGGACATTCATTTGTATTACATCCAAATGAGTTTAACAATTCCTCCGAAGTAGGGACCCGGGTTTCATCCTCTCCTTCTAGCGGCTTAGGAAGAATTATTCCATACACGTCTTCTAAAACGTGTCTCGGAATTTGTGCTGCGATGTAATTTAAATTAAGGAAATCATTTATTTAAAATTCATTTTAGTGGCTATCAAGCATGATTATTCTGCATGGAAAACGTCCAAAACCTATGGATTCTCAGGTAGAAAATAAAAAAGGATATTAGATTGATTGGTCCTTCGTGATCCCTCATCTGGTCAATGGGAAGAATGCCGCTAACAACCATCTCGGCTTTAGTCGAAACAAAGCTGGGCATGACCAAACCTGGACAGTCGCACAAGCACAGTTCATCATCCACTAAGAGCGTCTAACAAAATTGCAATTTGGTTATTAGAAATCTGAGATAAACTTTATGAACTTATCTAAATGCAGTATAAATTGCATTAAAAATTACTTGAAAATGCTTCGTTTTTCCAGGTGTGGCAGAAACTGACACCTTTTTTGTAGTCAAAATTGCATTTATAGTTGAGCTTTTACCAACATTTGGGTATCCAACCTGTAATCGTTAAACATAAAAAGCATGAAAATCCATTTTTGATATTAAATGCTGATAAATTCTGATTAATAATCCTATAGAAAAAATTATGATTACCAGACCAATTGTTGTTACTGAACCTTGAACTTTCTTTTTTGTGTGTACCGACTTGAAAAGTTCAATCAATTCGGCTCTTGAATATAACCGACTTTTTTTGGACGGCAAATCTGATGACAGATTCGAACATCTCAATCTTTCATTAATGTCATGAGTGTCCAAAGCGTTGCTATCCACGAGTGGACTCTCACTATCTACCTCATCTTGGTTGCTTTCTTTACTTGAATCGTCTGATTCATCTTCTGATTCATCATCCGATTCATCTTCTGAATCACTCTCCTCATTTTTTACAGTACCAAATTCTTCTAGAGCTGAGAAAAAAATGGCATGAAGACCAATACTTTCAAAGTAGTCAGACCAATGTTCTCTGGACAAGGAAAAAAAAACAACAAAAAAACGTGGATTGTTTTATAATTGCATTTTAGATTTTTTTTTAAATCAAGAAACAGCTGCGTTTAAAATGAGGGAACATCACATTACCTTTGCTTTTCAGTAAGAAAATCGGCTTTGTTTATTAGAATCATGTTCATTTTATTTTCGCTGACTTCAGTTACATATTTTTCCAAGTCTTCACAACGAAATAAAAGAGGATTCCTTGCATCAACAATCTGAACAATGACATCACTTTTAAGAAAATGAAAAAAAAAATGCATGACAATTAAATCAAGGAATGGATGGTTAGAGAATGGACAGAGCAGTAAAAATAAACATTAATGCAAGAGGATGTACAAAAACATAAACAAGCAAAGCAATCAACAACACAACAACGCAGGTCAATCAAATTAAGAAAACATAAACCGTCCTTAGCTTACCTTCGTTCGATAACTCTCCATAGCTGTCTCCAGAACTCCAAATTCTTTTCAAATGGAGTCAGCAAAATACCTTCTACATCTTGAAGCCTAGAATAAAATGCAAATTTCCAACATTAAAATAAAGTGCAATGTTGAACCTATATGATTTTATAAAGTAAATGAATGTAATGGAATGCATTCCTGCTCAATTACATACTCGGATAGCTCTCTTCGCCATTCCAGAAATGAATCGCGTTCCCTCAGCTTTAGCTCATCGGCTGATGTGGTGGAGTCCCAATGTGGCCTTTAAAAACACATTGGATAGATGATTAAAATGCTTAGCAAGTTGAACAGAATGCAAATGCTTTTATTACATACCTTCGTGGAATTTTTAAAAAATGTCTATGCTCATTTTGTGTTTTGGAAACAAATGCCTTTTCTTCAATATTCAGTATTCCTTGGCCCACTTTTGGATTGATGAATGAAATGTTTAATTTTTCTGAAAGCAAATATGAACAATGTTGAGATTAAACTTATGATGGAAGTCAAATTTGTAAAGCAAAATCTGCCAGAAGAATGCTTAAGATTACGTTGCAAGATTTGAGTTAGTAGCCTACTGAACAAAAATGCATAGATATACACTGTAGTTACAACGGTCAAGTAAAAAATCTTTACCTGCTGTGAATTCAGTTCCAGCTAGTTCTGCTGTAGCCAGGAAATCGTCTAAATTACTTTGTTCTGTGACAGACTGCAAATTCAGCCGTCCCCAATCAAAACCATCGCCAATTTCAGAGGTGTGTCTCTATATAAAATATACAAATTAAATGTTTAGTACTGTAATTGGTCAACAGGTCATATATAAATGGTCATCATGTTTAATATGAGATTTATAATTCTAATGTTAACATTCTCCCTAGAAAATTGACATAAAATCATACTACAGGGAGATGCATATTTTATTTTCCTGTCCATTATCACAGTATTTAACATGTATATGTTTGTGATATATCTGCTAAAGAGTAAAAAAATAACTTGCATAAGTCTTGAATGCATTTCACATACAATGCATGTATACATGCAGATACTGAAATTATTTCACCTGCCATTATATTATTTATTTAATTTATACCTTTTTGAATATTTGTAATTGTTAAAACATTAAAACGGATTATCCAAATCATTGATTAGTATCCCAGTAACATTAGATTCACATAGTTGTCCCATTGATTACACACATAATTATACAATGAGTAATTCTACATTGCAAGGACAGGTGATCAACAGGCATTATCAAACAGTTGTAAATAAGTCAAATTTCAACATATGACATTATTCTTACGTCTGAGCCCTGTCCTCCAATTTTCCTCTTATTTTTGCCACCGAATTTATCTTTCAAAATCGCTCTTCCTAAAGTTTCGCTTTTCTTTTTCTTGCCCATTTTTCTGTAGATAGAATTGAGTTCAAGCACGTTGTGCAACAACCACACATCCACAAGGAAGGAATACTACGGTGGTTCATAGGAGTAATCCTGACATTATCACGCTCGCATTATCATAACCAGTTTAGTAAATAATATTTCGATTGATAATGTTTAATATTAGCTTATATCAATTATTTTTGTTTATTAAGTTTGCTATTAGCATTAAATATGGATGTATAATGATTTATTTTTATCATCGACTATATTAAATGGAAAAATTCGAGGAAAATTGTTGTAAAAAATAAACTCTTCTTTGGATTTAATTTCTATTGGTTCCTGTGCGCCACCGTAAATTTATTCTCATATTTGTAGAGGGCGCTTTCGTCGGTGACACTTGACAATGACATTGGACAAAATGGCGAATTCGATGTATTTAGAGCATTATTTAGACAGTAAGTTGGTGCCTTTTTTCGTTTTATTTAAACAGTTATTTATTGTATAAAAGTTAGATTATGTAAAGTCATTTTAGTTTTTATTATGTTATATATATACTCTCATATGCATATCTCTCGACGGCCATTAGGTATAATAGCTAGGCCTATACACATGCATACATGGTATTGACAGAAAGAGTATAATACCGCAGAGATTGTCAGAAAGTTACCAAATATATTACTTAAACTGTATATTATAGACCAATGTCAAATTATGAGGGAATTAGCCGTTTATTCATATTGAAGTCACATAAGCTGAATCTTCATTGCATTTTCCACGAATCCTATATATGTTATACAGGGTGTTGCAAAACTCGTTAAATATACAAATTTGTATGGATGACGCGGGAAAACTAATGGCGAATTCCACTGGCTGCTCCAGAGCAGAAAAGAGTGCTCCTGGAGTACTCCTGGTGAAATTTGTGTATTTCAC
>JAQGCC010001416.1:0-23925 GCA_034698905.1 Xestoiulus laeticollis | reverse complement strand
ACTATCATTAGGTGCATAGGTAGGTATACATTGAACATATATCCTCTGACACATGCTATACAGCATTGCCGGATATAGGGATCAAAATGCTCGGCCCCAACGTGATCCTTATAAGCGTCGGGCACTGTATATTAAATTATATATAGGTTAGTTTAGGACAGGTTAGGTCACCTAATACGTGCAGAATTTTCCTTTGTGCAATAATTTCATTTAAAAGAGAATAAAATTGCTGAAAATGAGTATACACATGTACAATTTTATCATTTAATAAAGAATTCGTCCACACACATTCGCCCCAAAGTTATTGCAAACTGCACTCAAAAAGCATTCTCCATAATAGTAACGATTAACAAGATTTCTTTAGCACGTCTATAAACCATTGTCAAGCATTTGAATCGAACAAAAAAAATCCCCTAAAATGCGGCAAAAGCTCTCGTGGCAGTTTGTGTCTGCTCAGGATTCGCTTCCAATTTTTAAAAAGTACACATCGTCCATTAGAGATTAAGCGAATAAGATAAATGGTAAATATGTATATATTGTGGAGAGGAAAATGAAGGATCGAAACTGATGAAGTCTCCATTCTGGATCACGCACAGGGAAACAAGGCGATGATAAATGTAAACTGAGATACCAGCAATACTGAATTTAAAATAAATTAGACAAGGATAAATCACATGGAAAATTTTTATAAATATCCTACATGATATACTTGAAATAGCAAGAACTTGGAGAATTCACTTTAACAATGAAATTCAACATTAACTCGTGTGATAACAGATAATCCAAAAATGTATTTATTTATTTTTGATTAACAGGTGGTTTAGCCATGAAACTTCTAGCATCGCCTTGTACCTGAAGTGCAGAGAATTATCTTTATTGAGATACCAGAGCGAGAATGGGCGAACGAGGAGACAGTTTGCTCGGAAAATTTGCATTCTTTTCCATTGTTTAGACACTTGCGTGATTTTGTTTCCCCCGGCACTTTGCGCGGCGAGTAAGATACCTATTGCAGAAGAATTTTACCACCTCTTCTTGTGCTCGTCCATGGATACGCCGCCCGGCCCAAGGGAAACCACCATTAGCAGGCCTCCGACCACGGACATTGTTTGGAAGAAATCGTATTTAAGGAAGTCCCTCATTGGTTTGTGCGAGGGTACGTTCCACCAGTCGTTCTGGTAAAAGTTCAGCGTTGTGAGCCACAGGACCAAAATGAGTGCTGATAGCTTGGTTTTGTAGCCCACTGTTACGAGCAGCATGAGAAGTGAACCAATCACGTTCTGTATAATTTGCAGCGCTGAAAGTTCAAAGTATAGTAGAGTGACGAACATGAAGACCAGGAGGATGCGTCCAGTCAGCTGCAGGTACGTCTTTGGCTTGTTCTCGCCCATGGACGGAACGCCGGCAAACAAGCTGCGACCTTCGATTCTACTTTCGGCCAAAACGAGTAGTAGGGCACCAATCAGCGATAGATTTCTAAAATAAAAAAAAAAATCCAGAGGGTGAAATAGGTATTTAAAATATTATTAAGATATCATTAAAAATTGCGCGTAAACATCTAAAGCAATATATTACCTGAACAGGAAATGTACATCCCACAAAATACTGTACGCAATCGTCTGAAATAAAATAAAGTGCATGAAGACAACGATCATCGGTACTATAAGAGCTTCCGTATGCTCATCTTATTTTTTTTAAATTGCTTACCTGAAGTATAACCACTCCGAATAAGATTCCACAGGCAATGCTGACTTTAAAACGCCCAAGAACCATGATGCAGCCGCCTATTTGTCCTACCATATTTACAATGACAAAGAGGGTGGCAACGAACCAGCCAAAACCCCACGACATGTCCATGTATTCTCGTTGTTCTTTCCACTGTACCCACATGCGAATTCCATCCTCTAAGAAGGTGCTGATCAGGCAAAGCCGTGCCACGTGAGGTAAGACATGTTTACTATGCCGAAGGACCTAAACGAATTACGGAGGGGGAAATAATTTATTAAAAAGCATATTTCGAGGTGATAATGGTAAGGTAATGAGTTGCATGCAAGCATTTGCCAGCTGGTGCAGCATGGCATTTTATTGCGATGCAAACAATGTCAATATAAAATATATTGTGCTTCATTGTAGTTGACAAACAAGCTACAATTATTTTACTGTTCAAGAGATCACATCAAACTAAATAAGGCATTCTTATCATGTGAATGCTCTAGTACTTACGATACAAGCAAATGATTAATATAATTATGCCAATGGAATATCTCCGAATATGTTATATCTATTTCGCAACTTTAATTATGTGAAGATGAATTCACTATTCAGTCTATATCAGCCATGCAAAAAGACTTTAGCAGTCAACTCCTGCTTTTAGGAATTATTTTAACAGCAAAATTTCATGCATTATCCACCTCTGCACTAAAGGTTTATTTATAGAACCTAAAGATTTCCTGTGTGCAAAAATACAAAATATGCAACGTTTGAATTTATGGATTTTTCATACACAAGAGCTACACGAGTTGCATTTACAGCATTTTTACATTCATGATTTCAATCAAGTTCAATTTCCGTAAACTGATATGTTCTCAATTTTATCTATAAATATGCGGCGTTTGATAGGGAACCAAGGTTGGAAAACTAATAACTTTTCCACACACCATTTGTATAGGCTGTACAACTTTTTTGGATAATTATAAAAGATAAGCGATCTGTGGAGTATACAATGGTAAATTTAATATGTAGTGAAATAACGCACATGTTTACTCCTGTAGATATCAGCTATGTAAAAACGTATACATATGGATACAGAATATTATAATTAGTAGCCTACCAATTTTATTTAACCTAGCTCACATTTTAACCTGCTCTACAATACACTTCGATGATGTTATAATTATTTAGCTTATTTGGCTATAATCTCCCCAGGATTATAAACAATTAAACAGGATTTGGCCATGCTCGGCTAAGCAAACTGTTCATGTGGCAATAATCTAACATACGACTCTTATTTTACTAATAGCTCATGGTCACAACTGTCCATATAATTTCCAACTTCATCATGATTAAGCAAGTTGGTAAACCAATACTTCACAAATGAACTTTCATCTTCAAGGACCACAGAATTTATTTAGAGAGAGATACTGGCTGATCAACGCATATGCAAATATTTTGGCAACTGTATGTAATTCAGAAACGTTGGCATTCAGCACTGCTCTGGCGCTCGCAGCCGGAAGAGGTGTTTTAGTACACGTCTTTACAGGCCCATTGTCTACGTACAGTTGTCAATAGGTAAAAATGCATGAAATGACCTGAATTTAGAGTTTTGGGTTACGTGAGGTTATTCGTTCAATGGATCTAGGATGTTAGATAACCGCTTTAAGGTCAGCGTTATGTAATGGTGCATACTACGAATTCATGGTGTTACTGACCAGAAATAATGCATTCCAATTCAATATTTTAGCTAATGAGATTTAGGCCTTAAAATTTAATGAGTCAACAAATTAAATATGAATGTTAGGCCTAACAACCGGATGGAACACCAGAATTCCATCAAGACTACAGTTCCACTGGCTGACTCCCGTCAAGATTTCATATTTGTAATAAAGCAAATCACTCAAAAGGTACGATCGGTGATTTTAAAAGCTTACCTGATCGGCTATATCTTCCGCTTTGCTAAGAAATTCGTTTTGAGAGACCATTTTTCCAATTTTTCATGAGGAAAGAAGCAACAAGAGACACGTTGACTGCCTCGTCGTCTTTACGGAGAGGTCGTTTACTGCGCATGCGCACAATTCAACGTCTGGTTTTAGGTCATGCCGGTGACGTCATAATTCATGACAGTACAGTGGTTCAAATCCCGTAAAAATTACTTCTTTTTTTTAAACAAATTCTTAAATAAATTCCAATGAATATGATAACATAAACATAACCCAGCAACATCCTGAACTGAAAAAACTATTCCAAATTTAAAACCCTGCAGCAAACAGTTTTGAATTTACATGTAGGCCATTAAAGTGCAGTGGTTACATATGCAACCTCATATTAAATACATGTAGTTGCAGGATCGAATCCTATATTTGAACTCCTGAATTTTTTTTCATTATATGTACTAAAGGTCAATTAACATATTTTCCTTGTTAAAAAACCAACAGAGAATGGCTTTTATTGCTAATAATTTATCTCACATTTATGACAAAAAGATATGCAGGTGTATTGCAGGAAAAACTTCATCTTAAATACACCCGCGAAATTTAAAAATAATTATTTCTTAATTTAAAAAATATCTCAGCATATTCGTAAAAAAACGGATTGATTGTTCACTATTTCCTAGATAAATAATTTGAATTTTTTTTTTTAAATTTTATCTTTTTCTAAAATGTGTGTTTCAACATAAGCACTTTTAACTGAAAACTTTCACCATAGGAAAGGGTGGTGTTTGTAGCTAGATCACCTTAAAAATAATTAAGTAAATGTCCACTTATATTTTGCATAAATTTTAAATTTAACATTAAAAAAAAAAGAATTTCCTGCATGGAAGTGAGTATATCTTCTAGGAAATTTATTACATAATTGGAAATGCTAAAATGTTCTGAATTTTATATAAACACAAGAAGTTAAAAACCATAAGCTGTTAAATTTTTTTTATAACAGGGCATACATGAAAATAACCTGGCAAAAAACGAATAACACATTCAACTGTACTTTTTCTGCAGTGAAGTAGTAAAACTTATGATTAAGATTACCTGCTTGTTTTATAAAACATTCTTTAGTTAGCTGTAATTCACGAAGAGAAATTCATCCAATCTTGCAAATCATATTACTCGTATCCTGAAATCAGTCTATTTAAAATATAAAAAAATGCAATGAAAAAGAGATGAATTCAATCTGTTTTAATGTTTTTGTACAGAGTGCATATTGAGCAGAACAATGTAACAAGAAATTGTAAGTGGATCAACTGACTTATCCACGATATCAACGAGTGAGTTCCATGCCGGCGCCATTTTGAATTCAACTCCCGATTTGTGGGGGGGATTGGAGGGCAGGGGAATCTTAAAACGAGGATCTTTGGACATTAACTTGCTAATTGGGGTTAGGGCATTTCGACGAACGGTCACACTCGTAAATGATATATTTTCCCCGTCGATTAAAAAATCCAGCTGAAAAAGGAATGTATAAAGCACTGGAAGAAAATGTACATTCGTGTTATCGTTATTAGGCGTTGTTTTTTTGTGGTTTTGTTTTTTAATCAAAACAAAGCTAAAATTCAATCTTCTACTCTTAATCTCTCGATTTCTGCGACCGCGGTCTATGAACGAGAGATTAATCCCGTGCACTTCCTAAGAAAGGTGGACGATTAGTTGAGTTAGTGTTAGCCGAGGAAAGTGGCCAGCCATACTTAACCTTCCGAACGGTGCAATCCACTCGGCCAAGCTCCCTTAGTGGATCTCAGGGCAGTGAACACGAGCCTCAATGATGAAGGAAAAAACGGCATTATGCAAGTTCGACTTCTGAACAAGATGGCTGCCTCCAGAGCAGAAGAGTTGAAAGACTTGTTCAATGCAAACTAACCAAAGTAAATCCTCTACAAGCATGAAATTTAATCCTCATCAGGAATGTTAGTGCCTGTTACACCTAATTAGGAGTAAAATTCGTTATATTTATTAGTGAATCCTTGAAATGTGTTCCGAAAATTTCGGCCTGGCTTATCTAATGTCTGAAACATAGTTCCTCGGGTACGCTTTGACAATTGGACAAAAGAACTTCAACTACAGATTTTTTGGAACCATCTGTCAAAATACGAATGCTGGTGGAGGCAGCCATCCCGCCTGAAATCGAAATAATTAATTTGATCATAATTAGTACTCAAATTTCATTATTGTTTTCAAGGGAGATCGTGGTTGACATCGGATGAGAAACGGCCCGTGTCCACCGTCCTTGTAGGAATCCCACATTTGAAAATGGAGGCAGGTAGTGAAGTATCTTGCATGGCCGTCCGAAGGATGGAAGTTAGGCAGCGGGAAAGACGGAAGAAGAGGTGAAAGGTCGAGAAACGTTCCGGAAGGAAGGGAGGGATCAATTCAAAAATCACTAATCCATAGAGTTCTAAAGGAATAATGCAACGACCATTCCACCGCGATACCTCGAGTCACAATAGGGTCTTAAAAAATGGACCCGATTCATTAAAAACAAAAACAAAAAAGAGCGCCGCAGTGTACATTGGTGGCGGTGTAGCTGCGGACGCAGAAATTCTATATATGTACAAATATTTTGGGCACTCACTCCGTAGCACAGACAGGTTTCTGCTAAATGCATGAAAATCCACACCAAACGATGGCATGGCGTGTTTGCAATACACCCGCATGCGCCTGTTTGCATCAATCGTTTGAAATTCATGGTATCGGAATGAAACCGCAGTTTAACAGGAGCTCTAAACCTCTCTATTTTTGGACTTTAAAAACTTGCGACATAAAAATACCGTGTTATTGGCCTTACAACGCATCAGAAGCTTGTCAGGGTTTTAAGAGAGATTTAACACAACAGTATCCGATACGCGTGTACTGCAAACACGCCATCCATCCATAGCACGCATTTTGGACAAATTCACACGCACCAAGTTAAAAACCATTCCTTGGCCTTCCGGGATACTTTTGCCGAGAAACGCCCACTGTGGTCCATTGGTACGAGCACAGTTTACGAAGAGTGGTTGAGTATCATAGCCAGTCGACGCCACCTTTTTGTACTGGTGATATGACGGAGAAAGTGCGTGTTGAGGAAGAACTTAAAAAAAGCGGAGCAAGTATTAGGAATGAACAGATAAGAACTTGGCAGTTGATGACTCGTTACTGTTTCAGTTGTGCGAGCATAGTGCTGAGGAATCCAGTCAAGAGCCAGGGATAAGGAGGGGGTGCCTATATCTTAATTTCTCGGAATGAAACTGTCCCTTTCAAAATTTAACATAGGATGGGGATATGGCCAAGTATGTCTCCCCTTAACTTTGGGACATCTCAATGCATTTTACTCGTTTCCGAAAGTGAAAATTATAAAAAAACAAATTTCGTCGTTATGGTTTGGTCTCGGGGAAGTCCCTTTAGATCTTTAAACAGTTTGCGGTCCCCAAAGAAATAAGATTGCTTTGCTTTTAATTTTTGTGAGGAATGGATTTAAAGGAATGAATTAAGGAATATTAAAACTGATTCATAAGCTGTGGGAAACAACTAAAAACTTTCATGATTTTGTAGTAAGATAACACTGCAAAAAATTAGACCAGCAAGCTTTCAATGTTCTCTTTATACCCAGCAGAAATAAACACGAGAATTACTGTGATGAATTAAAACTGCAGATTTACTATACGTATTTCAACTGCCTGGTAGCATGCGAAGATTTGCTAATAGTTTGTATGGCACCAGTGTGCTGAACATGAAAAAAAAAGTTTAACTGCAAGATACTGCATTTCAATGTAGATTTTCAACATTGAAATAAATATGCTGTTCTTTTAATTATCGTGATTTATAACTTCTGCAAAATCGTTTTCATTTGCATTGATTAGTAGCTTATTTCTGCCTGGCAATCCTCAGAAATGAATGAAATGCTTTAATGGATAGAAGGAAAAATGCATTCCTTAATGATATTCTTTACATTTTCATCGTCTTTAGCAATTCCAAAACTAGCCCTTGGCTCTCGCTCAGGATTCCTCGGCGGAGGATTATCGCGTGGTGACTATTTCATTCGACTTTACAGAGATGCTACTCGAAGGTCGAGTCGCAGGTGAAATTCTTCTAAAGAAGCTGGGCTGCTTGACGTTAAGTTTTAAGCAGAGGTTCCGCTTGACATAACCTCGAAGTGGACAAATTTGGTCGAATGGGAAGATGAGCAGATCATCACTCCTCACACTCCGCCCGTCAGACCGCATCGATGAATATAATATTCTATGTACAGATTTATGGGGAAAGTTTTCCAGTCCCAAGTTTTCTTTACTTTACTACGTCTGGAGCGCCGCATTCTTTAAAAAAAACAAATGAAAAACGGATGGACGCTCAGTATTGCACATTATTAGAAGTGGAAAAAAACACAGGATTTTCCCGTTAATTTTTTTTTCTTCATTTCGATAAAAAAAAACTGCTGTAAATGTCCGCTACATTTCGGCATACGTCGAGTAAAACTGTAATGTATGTATGTATATATATATATATATATTTATATTTATATATTCGAGCAAATGGTAGTGGTGGTGGTGGTGGTGATCAATACGGCAGCAAGTAACCATTGGTCAGTGCATTTGCGGTGTTGTTCGTAAAGAGGCTCGCATTTGAATGCTCGACTCGTGTTCAATAGCGAAAGAAAATTGCCGGAGGAATATCTTCGAGCGATTTTTAGGGTAGTGGACACAACGCAAAAGAAGCCGCAGTCAACGAGTCTCATCACTTCGTCTGCTACACATAACAGGTATCCTCTAAGGAATTCGTTGAATCCCTTACATTAATCCCGCCAAATATCATTGCCCAGTTTCTTTTTGTGTTATTTTTGCAGAATTTCGGAAGCTGGCGCTTGAAATGGAACATTTTCGTTGTTGCGAATTTGGCAGGAGTCGAATATTCAAAAGGTTATGAAGGATTCGGCCAGACTCCGAGTAAATCCGTCGGACATCGGTAGGAAGATACTCGCAAAGAAGGTGTCTGACCGGATTCTGGCGAATTGAGCGGATTGCGGGAAAAGGGGGTGACTGTAGCATAAATTGCAGTGTATTTCCAAGAGTCAAAAGCCATCGAAGTCATTGCAACAAATTCAACGACAAATCCAGAGAATATGCTTGCATGGAATATTTTCAGGCGATTTTTCAGAATTTAAAATGGTGGATAAGCAGACTGCCCTCACATCCTCATACTGATGTTTTGCAATACCGAAGCAGCATTTCAACTACCTCGAGCCTTAACTGAATCACTCATGAGAAAACATTTACGGCCATTTAGGAATGTTTTCATTAATTTCATCATATTATTTTTGGTGACTAGGAATGCACTGACATATTATCATCTACCAATTTTTTTAGAGAAACTAGCACATTAAAATCTTTCTTAAATACTGCCACATTCCACCTTGCATTTACCATGAAGGAGTTGAGCTAAATCTATACGGACGTCTGCTCATCCGCCATGTTTTAGGGTAAAGCTCAGCAAAAAACGTTCGAGACCATCGTCTTGCTAAAAACGTGTGCTGCGTCAAACACTGTAAGAGTAACTGGCTGAAAACGACCTCTATCATTGTCTTCAGTCAAAAAAGTAATGACGGATAGATTTGTCGGCTGCAATGCCTTCTCTTCGTGCGACTCCGCAGCTAGTTGGCAGAATTGCAGGCGACAGCGGGCTAAAGCAAAATGAAAGGAATCCTAAACTGACGTCGACAAGCGCAGCATGTTATGGCAGTCTTCAAAGCTGCGATGCATAGAACGAGTCGAAGAAACGATCGAGTGGTCACTTTGTAGGCGCCACCACCGTCCGCGTTTCCCCCAGAGACCAGTTTCGGCGTCGGAGCACTACTGAACAGAGACAATGATCGAAGCACACGAGTTGCCGTGAACGAAACGTGCGCATCCACACGTCCACGGCGAAATTATTCCGTTGTTTTTTTTTTAAAAAAAGGAGATTTCGTAAAATGGCACTAGAAATGGCAGGTGCGCGGACAGGAGGCGCCAGTTGTCTCCCTCCAATCAGTCGAGGATATCCAGCAGTCGAAATAGTTCAGTTTTCCTCTCACCTTCGACCCCCTCCCCCAGATCAATCCGGGGTCAACCGTGAAGGCGAAGCCGAGCCGCCGTCGCAAACCTCTGCGATAGGTGAAATCATCAACTCATCCTCAATGCTGCTTGCTGAAGAGAACAAGACGAATCCGGATAGCTGGCAGAGCAATACTCGGGTAAGTGAGCGATCCGGCTAGAGCAGGTGAAACCAAAACCGTGCAGCGCTACTGGATGGATGCAATAATCCGGATTGTAGATGAAGCCATCGCTGCAAGACGCTATAAGTCTGTTGAACCAGACTTTGCCTCACGGTTGGGTGGAAGCATTCTGCGGTTCCTGACCCTGTGCCAGTGCGAATAAAGCAGCGGCAGGTTCACGACAGGGAAGGGGGCCATGGGCCGAGTCTGTGGCCTGGAAGAGGAGACGATCACAGAACGATACTGTTTTGATGAGTATTCGGTTGTTGTTGTTTTCGTTATTGTCAACAGTTAATTAGCTGCCTGAAAGAAGGCGTGGCTTAGTGGAGGGGTGGGGGTGGGGTTTAGATGGAGTTCCTGTATGCCATCCAGTCGGCATAGAAAGTGCTGCCCTCGCGGTGGCTCCAGCTCCAGGGCAGTGCAGGGACGGAGCCAGCCGGGGACAGCACTAGCCGTCAGACGGCATTCTCTTGAACCACCACATGTTGCGGCTGCTGCTGCAAGCCATAGTCCGACTGATTGGAGGCTACTGCGTCATATTCGTCGCCGTCGTCGTCGTTGCGGTGACGCCGCCGCCGCCGCCGTCGACGCGACACCAGGGAACGCAGGAAGGCCCCCAGTGTGCCCAGGCGAGAACGATGACACCCATCAACAGGATGGTCCCGAAACATTCAGACGGAAAATGTGGGGCCAGGATTTGGAGAGCATTTGGAGAGGATTTTACGGAATATATACAAAAGAAAAGAGAAACACGAAAAAAGGAACTGTTAGTATTGGTTAGTAGCGGGCTGAAGTTAGGGCTGCAAGTTAATGTGACAGGTTATGGTTAGTGAGAGTAAGAAAGATCTTAAAAGGGCAACAGCATTCCGATTAAGGAATCAAGTTGAATCGATGGGTTCCAAATGATAATGGGACCCTACTTGTTATATTTGTTTATACATTCTAAGTTTAATAGCGAATTGAAATTTCTTGATTTTAATAACAGAAACGCAAAATTGTATTTCACGACTTCAAAAATTTAAATACTTGCATTTTGGGACAGAGGGGAGTCCATAATATTTTTAATTCACAAATAGCGCTAATGTTTAGAATTCAAAGACTTGCTGTTGCCCTTTTAAAACATCAGCAGTAAAACGACTCGAGCGGCCGAAAAAATAGGATTATTTGGTTATATTGTACTGACCGATTGTTAGCGCGACCGCATGCAATCGCACACAGCAACCCTCCGTTTTAAAAGTGGCAAAGACGGAAACGGAAGCAGGAGGCAGGTTTAATTAAGGAACGAATAGGATGAACAGTGGTGCAGGTTTAAGCCATTGGAAATCGAGGGGTATCGCTGGTCATCGATCGCAATCACTCTCCAGCAGCAATTGGGAATTGGTAGGCTGTACGAACGTTCATAACATGCCAGCAGAAATAGACGAGGAGGAGATGCATGCCATCATTCGCCAACGTCATCACACGTAAAAAATGGGTTTCAAACAAAATAAAGAAATAAAATAAGAAAATATGATACTTAAGAGCCAATGGCTCCGATTATGACCCATTTGTATGCGAAAGTGTGGGACAATAATGTAATTGTTTTGGTTTTAATTTGATTCATTTACTAATTATAAAATTATCGATTCACACGAAAAAAATCACCATTTTGGTTGATACCATCAATTAGGCTAGGCGAATAAAAACTGCCCAGCATCGTGTTCAGAATGTCCAAAAAATGTTATAACGTACGGTTTTCAACGAGATCATATTGTGAAACGATAGTCATTTTACATTGTATTACCTGTGCTATAACACTTTCACAAGCACATCGATAAACCCTTTCGCATATAAAGGGACGTAATACTATATAAAACATTGAGCAAAGGACGAAATAAATGATCGAGGTGGGACGCTATAATGGTCATTAAGCATGCCACATTCCCTTTGGAAATATTCTTAAAAATACAGGATTCAACATTAATGCTTTTTACGGGCTATCGGAAAAGAGGGAAATAACAGGATTGTTAACATACTAAAAATACACATAAAAGGGGAAACATGGGCGCCTCATACTGGTCAAAAACTATTTTGAGCATAGTTTAAACAATGACATGCGCTGGAGCACAATTATGTGATTACTGGAATGGGTAAAGTTTATCTTAAAATATAATTTTAAACTCTTTGCCTATGAAATATATTTGTCTCAAAATACGTCATCGAAATAAAAGCTATATAATGAGGAGAAAATGTTATTGATAAGGGAAAATCCGAGTATATGAAAAGCTACAACCAGGAAGCGCTGCAATCAGGTGTATAGAAATGCCGGACAATTCATCCTCTTATTCCTAAATGAATATTTGGAAACAATCCGCAGTGATGAAATTGTGAAAAAGTGTGAAAAGTGAAGTGAATGTTTTTACATGGGGAGTTTTACATTGAGATTCGAAACAGTTTCATTTCTTACGTTTATAATTATAAAATTTAGAGATAGAAAATTTGCTTGCAGTCAGGCATATGTCATTTCTGTTTTAAAACCTTTCCAGAAAAAATAATTTCAAAAGATTAGCAGCACTTCCTGGAGCGCCTACCTCACTTTTCTTTGGTTGGCACATATGCATCTTTTGTTATTAGCTTGGATTAATGGCGGTGTATGTGGGAGCAGTGGGAGGTGTAGAAAAAGGAGTTTCACCTATTAGCGAGGAGTTCTCCCGCAGCTGGCACAATTTAGCACCACCGTGGATGCTGTTGAGCACGTTGGGGTTATCGCGCCTGAACAGGGCGGCGATCTCTTCGAACGTCTTGTTCTTTGTCTCCGGCACCTTCTGGTAAGTGAAGATCCAGAAGCCGGCCAAAAGACAGGTGAATGGCAGGAAAGTGTAATCCTCAAAGGTTCTCTAAGAAAGTCGAAAAAAGGGTAGCAGAATAATTTAAAAAATCTATTGTTGAAAAAGTCTGCAGAATATCGGGCCGAGAGAATTTTACCAAAACATAAGTTTCAAGTTGTTGAAAAGTAGAAAGCATAGAATTTTTTAAAAAACGTAATCACAGGAAAAAAATAGTAAAGCTGGGATTCCTGAAAGTAATTATTTCAATACCTGCATGGGTGGAAAGACGATTCCGACTACAAAATTCGCCGTCCAATTGACGAGCGTTGCAATACTGATAGCTGCTGGCCGAGGCCCTTGGGAGAATAGCTCCGCTGTTATCATCCAAGGAATGGATCCTGGAAATTTAGAGATAGAAAATTTAGTTATTCCGCATCTGCATAAAGAGTTAATAATTGTAAGCTGGGCAGAAAAAATTTTGAAATCAATTTTCATAAGTCTACATGCTTTATATTATACTATCATACACATTCGTAAAAAACAAAGAATTTACTTGATTATGGAAGTAAAAAGAATGGTTAAAATGTTACTTTTGCAACAGCAATCAGAAAACGGACGACACGTGAATGGTGAAATGTTATTACCTGGACCAAGGGCAAAAAACACCACAAAGCATAATACACTGGCTACGCTGAGATATGCCATTCCATCCACCATAATCTATGAATAAACACAATACATGAAGTTGTGGGAACGTTTTTTCAAGCTGTAGTATTAACCCTAACAAGTTGCTCGTGAAAACAGAAGTTCAATTTACCTTGACTAAGACGGAAATTGTTATAAAAATGCTAAAGATGAACATCCCTCCCAGTCCGTAGAGCATAAAAGTGCGCCTGCCCGCTCGATCCATCATTGGAATAGACCCGATGGTCATAAGGACCATCACGGCTCCAACGCCTATGGTGGCATATCGTGCCGACTCGTCGCTCAACCCAGATGCAACAAAAAGGATGGTGGAATAATAGAGGACCTGCCCAATAAGAATCGGCTTTCATCAATTTTCTGGGCAATTTATTCCGTAAACCTCATCTCAAGAGAAACTGCCAAAACCTACCGCATTTATTCCAGACAACTGCTGAGATAATTGCATCACAACAGCAATGACGAGAGGAAGGCGCAAATGAGGACTCCTAAGCAGTTCTAACATAGTAATCTAATGAACCGCACCCAAAGCAAAAATCGGAATCTTTAACATCACAACACAATGAATTAGATTTGTGATAGAGAAATTGTTGCCATGCTAACCTGAGTATCTTCTTGTTGAGCCCGGTCCTCCGCTCTCATCTCCTCAATATCATCTTCAACGTTGGCGCAGTTGCGAAGCTTAACCAATGCTGAATAAAAATACAATTTTAATAACAAATAATTATTTGCTATCTTTATGAAAAGCTTTGAAATAACGCGGTTTATGAATCCTTCCATATTTCTGCACAAAACACACCTGCTCTAGCTGATTCTTCCCACCCTCGTGTAAGAAGCAAGTAGCGAGGACTTTCGGGACAAAACATCAGCAAAAGCATCTGCAGAGCCGTAGGACAAATGGCCAACCCTAGATGATCGGAGTAGATTGCATTATTAAAATGCGTATATTCTTATCTAAATTACCGAGAAGTAAACTTTGAAAGACTGATGCATAAGTTTTTTTTAAAGAAAAACACATATTTTCCTTTTCGACAAATTTGGTCAAGATGACGACAAATAGCAATTTAAGAGGGTTGCATAACAGAAAAAGCCTTTTTTTTTTCTAAATTATTTTTTAATTTAATTTTGGAAGCTGATAGAAAGAAATGAAATGTATGAGGGCCTAACATACATATTCTATTATCTGTTTACATTTTTTGTTCATGTATATGCATATTCCATTTCATGGAAATATGCCTGTAAAGTTTACAATTGTAGAGGGTCTGGTAAACTTTACGGACATATTTCCATGAAATGTTTTTACATATTCATAAACAAAAAATTGAAACAAATAATAGAAAATCTATGCTAGGTCCTCATGCATTTCATTTGTTTCTATCAGCTTCCAAAATTAAATAAAAAATAATTTAGAAAAAAAAAACTTATTCTGGTATGTAACCCTCTTAAGGAAAAACCTTATTTTACCAAGCAAAATGTGCCATCCATCCTCTGTGCCAAGTATCTTGTCGATGCCTAGCACTTGAGAGAGCAGAAGTCCAATTGTCACAGCCAATTGGTTGACAGTGCCCAATCCACCACGCAAGTTGATGGGGGCCAACTCTGAGACATACATCGGAGATAGGGAAGTGTAAAGACCTGAGAATGAAAACGGTGTGGCATCTCAACGTTTCTTCAAAAGTGACCGGATAAAATATAAATAAAAAAATTCCAAAATGCAGACAAATCTTTCTTTGATATTCTACTGACCACAGTTGACGCCTATGATGAATCGTCCGATAATGAGCAGTTCGAACGTCTTCAACATTTTACACGTTCCCATGAGAGCGGCTCCTATTATCCCGATGACCCCAGCAAGCAACAAGCCCCGCTTCCTGCCAAAGCGATTCCCCACTGCTCCTCCCAGGAAACCGCCAACCATTCCTCCAATGGCAAAAATGGACACTGCCACTGACCAAAGGAATTTCTTCACTCCTTCGGCGATTTCTTCGTTGTACCTGTGTCGCCAAACATCGTCGATGAATTCTTGGATGGTCTAAGCAATAAGATGTGTGGGGAAAAATTGGAATATGTACACGCCTCTTTTTTCCCACCTTACAGTTTCAAAAAACGACAGAGATCACTTTTTCTGAAAGAAAGTATGAGGGATTTTGAAAGAGCTCACCTTTTGCGGTGCATTGATGACACCCGTATTGTATCCAAATTGGAACATCCCCAATACGGCCGTGAATATTGCAAATGTGAGATTGCATGTTAGACCCTAGATACATTGGGCGACAAGAAACACTGTCATTGGCGGGTAGGAGGCAGAGAAAATCCGGAAAATGGCAAGACAAAAATAAGATGGGGCACAGATTGTTAATAAAGAGAAAAATTGCACAATTTGCAGATGGAGATTTGGTAAAAATAGATAGAGAACAAGAATTAGTAAGTTAATAAGAAGCATGAAGTTAGAAGACTGCAACAAGCTAAAAAAACACACTTTTTTTACAAATTCTAGTACCCTCAACAATTTGGAAGATGAATAAATCCATAGATACATAATGTCTAAAGATTCTTGACAGACGTACATCAAACTAATCTCGAATAATAAGAAATTAAATTCAAATACCAGGCGCTTGCCCACTTTGTGAAATAGTGGTCTAGCTTATTAAATTATTACATAGGGAGACATTGTGCAAACAGGGTGTTCATCACAATTATCAAACATCAGATATTAGAGACGCCCTGCATTGTACAATGTGAATAAAACGAAATGCATCGACTCTGAAAAAAATGGCATTCGCAGATTCATGACTTAAATGAACAGAAAACGCAATATGATACAAAATGAATACAAAATAAAATACGAAAAAAAAAAAATCAGGAAAATATAAACTTGTTTATTCTCCACTATCAATAGTTTTGCAACTAGGCGTCGGGGGGAAAAAATGTTGAAAACAAAAAAATGCGGGTTCGTAAGTTGAGAGGTACCTGCTCGAGCAGCCGTAGTCTCCTCCTGCGGTGCTGCTCCTCCAGCCGTTCTACGCAGTCCCTCAGCTCCTCGATCTCTTCCTTGGTGGCCTGCAACTGGTCAATGTCGCACTTGATGGCCACCACGTCCTTTTTTATATCGGCCACCTCACCCTGGCACGACTCTACCGTGCGTGCCAGCTCCGTCAGCTGCAGCCGAATGGCCCTCAGCTGCGAGCTGGTGTCCGCATCGGTCTGCAACTCCTCCAGTTTGGCGCTCAGGTTCACGTTCATGGCGGCCACACGTTGGTGCAGACTCACCAGCAGGCCTCGTACGATGGCTGGGTCTTCCACGTAGTCGGCGTAGCCGAAACGACGAAACTCCAGTTCCTCTTGCCGGTTCGCCTCTTCAGCTGCAGTAGCATCGTCTTCCGCCGCCCTCTGCAGCCTGCTCACCTGTCTTTTCGCCTTTCGCCTCTCCCCCATGCTCTCCCGGGGGCGTCGCTCTGTGCCGACAAGGGAGGAAGAGACGTCTAGTGACGGTGCGGCGGCGGCTACGGGGACGCAGCCTCCACCTCCGCTAGTCTCCCCGTCCGTGAGGCACCACAGGAACAGCATGCCTCAGCCAACTCTAACGCCGAGGAGGCACCGAGGGACACTAGAAGGTGGACGTTACCACGGGCATGCTATGGTGGCCGCCACACTTAGTCGCCACAGCGGCATTCAGCGCAACCAACTTCACTTTGCTCACAGCTATGCTTTGCGGGCAAAACGGCCCTCTACATGGGTGCATAACATATTGGGGCGTTCGTGCATTCAACAAGCATTAAAGGGATTTTGCCATGCACTCTAAAAAAATATCAATGTACACATTCTATTTCTTTTAAAATACGTCTTATTATGGATTATTGGTTCAGAATGTTTACGCGACCCAGGCAAAGTAGCGGACGAATTTATAAAGAAATATAGGACATCTTTTGATTAAAATAGTACTTCACAACAATTTAAAATAAAATAAAAAATATGTATGTATACATGTAAGAAAGAGTAAAAGAAAGTTAAAGAAAAGGTAAACTATTATCTAAAGCAACCTAAATAGTAGCATGTTTTTTTTTTCAAATTCTATATATGGAACTTGGTATAACAAAAACAAGGGCCAAATATTAATATATAAACAATGCATCAATTTATTATAAACGTATTTGATCCAATGAGTACAGTGATTCTCAATTGACTCTAGCAGCCAACTTTGGTAACTCTCTAAAAAAAGGCTATAAAATCAAGAGAGCAACTGAAAAACCAAGCTATATTAAGATAGTGCATACTTGCAATAAAGCCCAAAAACTAAAATCGAAATAATAATTGTGAAAACAAATACTGGGTATCATACACTATACAGAATTGGTCTATGCGATCCTTGACCGAGATTGGCAATTTTGGAATAGGGATTTTTTTTTGGCAGACTTTGCACAGCAATCGCAGCAAATGCCGAAAGTACAATTTGAGGATTCATCCCGAATGCAGAATCCTGTGAGGATGCAACACAACTGAGAACAATCTCCCTAACGAGGGGAGCTAAGAGCGGGCTCGATGTTGCCAGATTCAAATGCCAAAAGCACTTCGCGGATCAATATCAGGGACCCTAGGAGCCGGATCACTGTGCACGCGTGCGTGTCGCAAACAGAAAACAACCAAGCATCATAAAAAAAAACCAAGCACGCTTTACAAAACAGCGAACAACAAGCCGCATTGGACCTAGCATAAAACTGGTGCAATCACAACAATGACAAGCTGCCACCATAGCCGATTCCCTCATACATCAGAGGAAAAAATGGGGGTAAAGGATGGTAAAAGAAGTTGATGGGGTTCCAACAGGAAGCGGAAGTAGAAACAATTGGCAAGAAATAAGGATAAAGGTGGTCTAGTGATACTGGCATGCATGTTATCAGGCATACGTCTAGCAAAGGGTGCAAAAGGGGTGTGGGGAATTCACGAGGGGACGAGTCGGTGCTGAGACCAACCGCAAGAAAAGCACTCACACGTTGCCCATGCACCGCAACTTCGTCCCCTAAACTTGAAACGGAGGATGGGGGTCTCAAAAAATGTCACCGTAGGATAAATAAACGAGAGAAAACTAAAATGGCCGGATCTTAATAAAAGCGTTCCATAAGGTACTCTAGTCTTTTAATTTCGTCGTAAAGGTGGTTCAAAATTCGAACATTCTAGATGGAAGATTTGAGACCCCTTCCGCCACCTTAAGATAGTAACGGCCGGAAAACAATGGCCATAGTCAAACTTACCTTTTTCACCACGGACATTGGCATTGTGGTCGTTGTCTCATGCAGAAACAAATGAAAAAGGGGATTTCGATTGGAGAAGCCCAGTACTATGCACAAGCACTACTTTTCTAGGAATCTGAAACAAAAAAAGTAGAAATATTTAATGCTCGAATATGTGCATGTATGAAAAGTTTTATACCTACAAAAATACAAAAATTAAACAAAGTTTTCAGTCCATATTAATTTGACCACTATGTCATTTAAATATTAAGTTTTACGAGGAATTGGAACGGGTTCCAATAAACTTTGAATTCGAGAAAAGGTTGCTTTTATCCCTTTTGTTATTGAACACTTGGTGTGGAGCCAATGTTTTGCCCTTTAAATTCAACATGCTGGCACACGATGCTAAATCAAAATTTTACATAGTCTTATAACAATACTTAAGAGCAGACCAAATTATTTTTAAAATTATTGTTGCCAACTTCCTCTACGTAGCAATTTATGTTTGCAATAGAAAACTGTCAAACCAAGCTCAATTAGAAACGAATTAAAATACATTCAGATAAACCAGGAAGAGGTGGTACGCCCAAAAACTTTCATTAAAAACTTGTTTCCTTGAAAAACACTTCAAACCAAATATTTGTAGCATTACCTCTAATGGCACCTCGGTTTAAAATATTAAATTTTAAATATGTATGTACAACGAAAAAAGGTTACGTAAATCACTTAGAAAAAAACCATAAACCTTGAGAATCTCATAAATTACATCAGAAGGTATTCCCTAAGTGGTGGTAAGCGCTGGCCAAACATAAAATTTAGAGTAATAAATGAAATATTAAAGGTAGTTAAGTTAATTCCAAGAGTTCCTAAAACTAGTTCCAAAATTCTATTGGAAAATTCATGACGCTTTCGACTAAAATTCAGGGTTTTGTTGGACTTTCAAAATTAAAAAAGCATAAATTAATTTGAAATTTGTACATCCAATTTATGGTTGAATCCATACAACAAAAACAAAGGGAAGAATTTAGGATACACTGTACTCCAATTAAATACAATTAGTTTAGGAATTTATCACCAAAAAAGCTAGGAACTCCGAGCTTAAGAACTTCCTTGGCATATTTTTGGACGAATCAATGATTCTCCTTCGAAATAACCTGCACAAATCTCTACAAATCACCAAAATCAAATCATTCATTAAAGATGATGTCTTAAATCGCTAATAATGCATGGATTCCCTACACCATATAGAGGAAACCAAGTTTAACTGTATTAAACAGGAATAAAAATCTCTTTTTTCACTGCAGGAGATACAGAAATTCCAAAGTAACGCTCCAGAAAAAAAAGTAACTATAAGAAAGGGACCTTGGCGCTTCCTGTATCACTGCACAGAATTTCCGCGATTGAAATTCGGATTCAATCGGACGATAAACACAACGGGAAACCACAGACAGAACGGACGGACAGAGTTCCCATGGGGGAAAGCGAGATACCCAGCCAACAATGGTCCAGGCGATAGGCACAATAGACAGTATCGAGCCTGAAATTAGCCAGCAGAATCGGCCACATTTTCCACACAAAAAAAGTAAAACGAAAACCTATCGGAAATGGTAGCTGCGTTGAAGTCCTGGCACACATCCAGGCACACGCCACAACAATCCATCGACATGCACTTTATTGCCATCACACAAACTAGCGTGCTTGCACAAAATTAGTCAAAGGCGAGCGTTGTATCCTTTCGGCTACAGCCAAAAAAAAAATCCATTTTCCAGTAATTTCACATCTATCTACCTAATATCCAAGCGAATAGGGGATTATCCTGGCATAGAACACTACAATGTTTCTCGATAACTACCATAGCAATTGCTGAAAAAAATTAGCTACTTCCGCAATGTAAGAAATGTAGAGAAATTCCTTGGTTTAAGAAAATTTAGCTGGGGTAGTTTTAATACAGAGAAAGCTACTAAAGTCGACACTTTCTCTGGTACAAGTTTACACATCAGCAGATATTTCAGTTGGGAGTGTAATAATGCTTGCAACCATTTATGAATAATGTTGAACTATTTCTATATCCAATGTGCAATATTTTAATAAAAGCAACTCTGCAAAGAAATGAATAAAAAACTACTTGCAGCCCGACATTAACTACCTGAAGTAATATGTGGGAACTCAATAAAATCATTTGCAAATCACAATTTAGGCTAAGTGCATTCAAAATAAAAGAGCAGCTAAATTTAAATGTAGTGAAAGCAGGAGCATCGGACGAAGCAAATATTAAAGAAATCGGAAGCGGATAATATTAAGATTGCAAGAAATTTTAAATATTCACTTTCAGAAAATTGCAATTGACCAGAATAGAATTTCTGCAAACCCAAATGAAGTCGGTATCCATTAACAAAATAAAATGAAGACCATCCAGTATATGAGAAACGATGTTGAAATCGTGAAACACTAGGAATTACTCTATAAATAGGAATTCCACGAACCAGACACGTAGATCGCTCAATTCCTTAACACAATAATGGCAAGAATATGTCGAACATCCCCCAAGATCAACTATTCTGTTGGGAAGAAGCTCTATTTTAGGTGATATTCGACTGTGCCATCCATGGTCGTTTTCAAAGATGGCGAACGGGGTGTAAGCCCCGGCGCTAACGCTGCACTCTCGAGATGTCCATGGCTAGACAGGTAACCGTGCTAGAATCCGTTTTCTCGCTGCACGCGCGGGCCCCTTACGTCTCGCGAAAATCCTGGTTGGAAAGACACAACCAATGAGAAAAGACATGGGCGTTTACCCACGTAGAAGCTCTAGGGATGATAAAGAGTTGGAATAGGAAAGGGGTGGAGGGAGCCGGGGAAAGGACTATGGCTACGGGTTTTTGACAATGCAGCCGGGGAACAAGAGAAAGAGAGGAGCTTGCGGTGGTGGTCGTGGGTGGTAAATGGGCAACAACGAAAAATCAATAGTAGCATGGAATGGGTGCGTCGAATACGTTAGTTTAGGTTAGGCAGCCTGCCTGGATACATTTCCGTGTCGTCACACGCAAAAATGATTGCCGCGATAGAAGGAGAAGTGGGTTGTCGGGTGGGGGAACGGGATGCGAAAGGGGGGAAAACCGGAAAATATTAAAAGGCACGCATATTGGATCCGGGATGGAAAAACGCAGAGGGAACGAGGATGGGCGGCAAGAGAAACAAACATGAGCGGAAAAAGACGTTTTCCACGAGAAAGAGACGGACGGGAAAAATGGGAAGGGAAAAAAAAATCCCGTGTTCCCGTTGACGGAACAGATAGGCCGTCTAATTACGAGATATAACAGACGGGTTCGGTGAGCTTGTGGTTGCCGTAATTTATAGAGGGGCGCTGAAATCCATTTCCATCGACAGTTTGAAGAAGAAATCGAGGGAAAAATGGAATGCTTTAAAGTACGGATCAGACGGAAAGGGAAGGAGGTGTCGCGGCCGACGATCGGATCTGGAAAAATCCATGCTTCGACAGCGGAGCAAATGGCAAATTTGAAGGAGACATGCCCTACGGTCGTCAGCCGTGCAAGCGAATGGCCACTTTCCGGGTTTTTAGGAATGGTATTGAACCTGAAGGATAACCAAGCTGGAGAAGTTCAAAGCTGCTTTTTTCGCACTGAAGAGTTTCCTCCAAGCTTAAAATCAAGAAACCGAAAAACAAACAAAAAAACAAAAAAAATGGGATAAAAATAAATGAAAACCAAAGTAAAAGAAAAGCATCGCGATACATAAATTAAAGAACGCCACAATCCATATATTTCCCTAAGTTATACATGTAGCATTATGGAATTGTGGTACCATGGCTGCATCAACAGCGAAAGCAATCTTACCGATCGTTGCCCATTAAAAATAGCAAAGTGCTGCACCGGCTATCTGGCGGCACTTGTGCAGGGCTCGGCCCCGTTGCGAGCCAGGGGCTTTTGGATATAATGCATACCTGACTGGGAGATCCGCGGTTTATTCCGCTTCTGCGTTCGGCTCCGAATTCCTCTCAGTTAAATTGGTTCTGCTGCAAACCGTCGGTAAAAATCCACACTGTTCTTCATCCGGCACTGGCACACCGACTCGAGGTACTTCACGGCAAAAGGAGAAGAGAAAAAAAAATTGCAATAATGGCTACTGCGTGAATCTGAGGTGCAAAAATCCAAACGAGGGCAGGAAGAAAAAGATGAAGATGAAGAAGAAGAAGAAGAACGAGCGAGTTCTTCACGTACACAACACACACACACGCACAGCCGCCGCTAATGGTCTCTAATCCAGCATTCGGCTGCGAAAATCCTTCAGTGCTGCTAATGAGATCCTAGCCGGTCCAGGCACGTCTCTCCTTCGGTTCCTTCCCCAGGATCGACCCTCGGATGAGGCCCTTTAGGCCCCCTTCACATCTCTCTTCAGACCGACCTCCATGAACGTTTGCCGAGACTGCGGGAAAAAAGAAGCACGGGCGGATGAGATAGAAGAGGGCAAAACGAGAGAAAAAAAAAAAGTCGCGCGACTGGAAAATGCCAATAACGAGGAGAGATCCTGCCTCCTCGCCTCGCTGCCAACGCCGCAGAAGCAGCGACAGAAAAGAGTGCCAGAACGATGCAAAGGAATCCAGGAAAAGCCAGACACGCTCTGCGCGGATCCATGCAGCGGCGGCGCTAGAACTAACTAGTGCATCTCTCTCCTTCTCCATCGTTCTCGCCATTGTGCCAGTTAAGGTTCTAAATTAAACATCGAGATGGAATGGAAATGGATGACCGAACGACTAGCCTTCTCTGGAGATTGCGCGACAATTGTAGAATGAGTACCAGGATAGAGGGTAGTCTTGCTCCTCGACTCTTGTCCAAAGACGCTTCATTAAGGGCTTGTTAGGCATTTAGGAAAAACAATTGGTAAAAAAATGAGCAGGCTGGGAACATAGGCCGAGAAGCCTGATCTTAAACGTTCAGACACCCCGCAATTCCATCGTCGTTAATTCCGGTCCGGCTTAAGCGAATCAATAACCGGAAAGAAGATCCCCAAAGACTTTTTATCGACCTTGCGCGAAACCCTGTGTCGAGCTGGGCGTCTTAGCGCCCAGCAATCGGGAGAGATGCAGGTTCTACAAACCTGGGAACGACCATTCCTTGTTCTGGTTTTCTACAGTTGCGTCCGGGGTCGTTCCTCCGAGAGTCAATATTACTTCTTAGCTCGGAAATTCTTCCTATCTCATGCTCCAGAGCGTTAACTCTGGTAATTGGCTCGGGGCGTCGCTAGTT
>JAQGCC010001415.1:0-23926 GCA_034698905.1 Xestoiulus laeticollis | reverse complement strand
ATGTTTCACCACCAAGTTGATATTATCAAGTGGTTAATTGACCATGGAAATAAAAAGCAATAAAATCCTAACAAGGGGAAATCCTGCATAAATATTGCATATACGTGGAGTACAAACATGCATTGTAATGTATGTTAGCTATTGACTTTCGCGTGACAATGTATTATTTTCAATTTTTCTTTAAAGCAATGACGTCATAAAACATGCAGCGTACCAATGAACGTATACATGTATGTAGACCTATCGAAAATGTCATTATTAATAAAAACGACCACCGGGTAAAACAAGCCAGAATAAAGTGAAAATAAAAATGAGGGCAACTAAAATATCACGTTGTCACGTTTTAGTAGTTATATAATGTGCTATCACCGCTATGTTTACAAAGATAAAACATTGATGGCGACATCCAGAAAAATAAGTGGCATCGCAAATTTGCGTTGTCCCTGTCCTCATTTTGCAAAAAAAAAAAAGTGAAATATAGTTCAACAAATCATCTATTAAGATGGCCATGAGATAATTAAATTCATCGATGCACTTTTGGAAAATTTCATTCGATTTTAAACCCTATCCTTGAAATGAAATGGGATTTGAAAAGCCATTTTAGCTACTCTATACGAGACAGGTGTTCAGAGGGACAAGTTTTGCTTGAGTGTATATTTTTCTGTATACATTCCTGACATTTACGCCAAATTTACGTCGATTTCCCACAGCTGTTTTCGGATCGCCCCTGTGAATTATTGTCGTTAAAATGCTAAACAGGTTAGCTAAATAGCAAATGCTTTCTTGACACGTTTTCTAATTAAATTCATTTGCTAGCTTGCAGAAGAGGCACGATGCGAAGACATGACAGAAGCCTTAAAAAAAGTAGGACGACTTCCCGTATAGCCTCGATGTAAGCAGTGATTGCCCATGTTCAATCATGCCCCTGGAATATACAACCTACAATTTTTTCTTTTTATCAACTCATCCTAAAGAAATTGTCAACGTTTATAATTTATTTACAGTAATTAATCACCATACATGTATATTCCAACTCTATAAATACGGGATTGAAGGACGTAGGCATATATCGTGTAAACTTCAAGTTGGGGGATTGAATTAAGTTAATTTAATTTGAAAAAAGTAGTGTTTACAGTTTTTCAATTACTGTAATGACAGGAAAACATTTATTTTTTTCTGCAAAAACTTAGATAATTGCCGAAAATAAAAAAAAGATTTGCCAATCAATCCAAAATTTGCATAATTTAATAATGTTCTTATTAGTCATCATGCAATTTTAATGTACTATTTATACAAATCCATGGACTGTCATTAGCGAGATAATAATGGACAATTTTCCAAACCTGATTTTCTAAAGCCTGATAGATGTTTTTTTTTTCACGTCATTTCCCTAACATCTTTAAATAGATTTTAGGGCCAGGATAAATCGTATGTTTTCTATAGCATTCTCTCTTCATATCTCCTTATCCATCATCTGTTCTATCGCCTTAGGACCAACAAAGTACATATATAAACATGTAAGGAAGAATGATTGCAGTGTATTTTAAGCTTCAAGAAACAGGATGTCCCACTATTACCTCATAAAATGTCGCAGATGCGTCAGCTATATGATAAATAAATTACCTTTTTCTGCAGCTTTTTTTTCAGTTTGTTGGTATTACTAACAAATATTTCATGTTTCATATTTGATTAATTTCATGAACTTTAATATCGTCTGACATCATTTACGTAACTTACGATACTTTAAAGTATGAGAAACCCCCAATCCAATGCTTTGTCACAACTTCAGTGAATATATAACATGCCTGATAGTATTATAACAAGCATAAAAATGATGGTTTAGATTCAATATCACCCATCATGATTGCAGGAAGGTGAGCTCATGTATGAACTCGCCTGTGGTGCGTTTTTTTTCATTATTTTACAAATATAATTTCAGCCATTGTTAAACGAAATATGATCGCTTTCTTTGTATATTCCATATATAACACGGATCTTCAAACGTAGGTGGAACTGACGGAATAACCGAGGATTTTATATAATTTTGTCCCTATTTTTGTCTGTACACATGTAACATATGCGCTTATTTGTTTCCATGGAAATCTATACACGAATGAACAGCAATATTGGGAACAAAGCGTGAGCATATCGGGAAATATCGATTTTGATCCCACCTGCAATAGTCCTTTGGGGAATCCGTATTAGCTAATGGTCGTCAGGTTTATCGGATGCATTTCAACATCGTCCACCCGCACATGTGCACATAATCAAAATATATCTCAATAGTTTATCTAAATGAAGAAAGATAACTTACATTCACTGAAGAGTGGCAAAAGTGACCGTTTTCCAATAACTGAAAAATAAGAAGAAGAAAAAATGAGGATTATATGCAATATGGCATCGTTTAAAACTAAACTATAAATTGCTGATGCAAAAACTTAATGAGTTCAAGGGAAACTCTGGAAATTTGCCATCGTCCTAGAAAAGTTGGGTAAACAGACAAACGGTACATGTGTGGCATGCCCAGCGAATCTAAGTTTAGTTACTCTTGACAGTGAGTGAATTACGTTAGAAATGTCTTCCCCAAACAAGTCCACTTTCTCGGAAATGTATAAGCTTACTATTTTATATTAAGTACGACCAAGTGGTGAATTTAACACCTATTGCAAAGGAAATGTGCGAATCAAGACTTTGATAATGAGGCGAGTGAATGTGAGTCACGCAACTTCAATATATTTTCAAAACCTATAGAGAAGTGAACATAAAATATTCAGACTGAAAGACGCGAGAAGGAGGATGCACTTGCAGATGAATGAACAAGCTTCTGGAAAATGCATAATTGGAAATGGATACGGATATGGTGATGGTCAAGCAAGCAAATGTACCTAGAAGGTAAGACATTTTTTTTAGTATTGCATGCCCTGCTATTCAGCACCAATTTAAAATATGATATGGTATTGAGGATAATTTTTGGGATCGTTGAACATTTCAATAGAGTTCCAAGAGTTTTCCAGGGGAAATTAGCATATGATTAACGATTGTGATAAAATTGATTTAAACCCATAATTAATATAACCCATCAGTGAATGCAATTGTTGTACCATATAGCATAGTGTAAAAAATACCACGAACATCCAAATCGTTTGATAATCTTTTAGTGCGCATGATTTGTAAAAAAGTTCATAAAAATTATCATATTCTAAATTTTAAAATAACTAAAATTTAGTCAAAATTTCAAAAATTTAAAAAAAAGTATTCTTCAAACTCGAGAACGCATGATTATGTCATGAGTCCGGTTGATAGGGCAACCAATACCGGAATCCGTTGTATAAGTTTCAAGGTCAAATTTGTATCATCAGTCTATTTTCGTGATTTATAACAACAGACTTAATATAGCACGATTCATATCATGTTGAAATGCATTTATAGCATACAAAATGCGATGCTTCTGAACCAGAATATTCAATCGTAAATATACTACTCCAACTAAGCATAAAATATTCTGTGCGTGCCAAAAACAGAAATACAAGCATGTGTGTGTTTCATCTATCTCAATGGATTTTTAAACAAAGCCAAAGACGTATACGAAAAGGGCGAAGTAAATTATTATTATGTACATAAATATAAACAGAAAGGATGTTTTTCTTAGCAATAAGAGATTTATAAGAGATTTCTGAGAATTGGAATACAGTTATGTAAATGCAATTAAAACTTCACTGTAAAAAAATGAATCTGCAGCTTACAGCTGTACAGAAGTTTAGTAAAAATGAAAGTTTACCAAATCCCATCGCTATATGTATCATGCATAATCCAGATATAGCCTCAATAAAACCAGCTTCATAAAATGGAAATTGAAACTTGCAGCGCGCTTATCAACGCAATAAGCAACCTTAAGATCGTAAATTCAGTAAAAGACAGATCATGGTGACCCACCCCCAGTCATATATAAACTATGCCATGTGCCCTTCTGTCAAGGCTTTCTATTTACTTATATGATCGATTAACCGGAATCCATTGACTATGCTAATATAAGGCGGTTTAAACAAAGATATGACAACTCTCGTTTGTTCTTTACAGAAATTTTGAGCTTCCGGGAACGTCGTTCAACCGAACCAAAAAGCCTTGCCCTGCAGATCCTGTCACCCAAAGCTGCACGATGAGCATCAGCAGCCCTACCATCCCAGTGATCTTCTTCGTAATGGGCATGTTGGGCTTCATCATCGCCTTCACCATCCTCTTGAGACGAAAACAGCGTCGCCGTGAGACTGCTTTCTACAAGTTGGTGACAACGCTTCTGTGGGTGGACATCAGCGGCACCCTAGGGTGCTACCCACTGGCCATCGCCTCCTACATCAACGACAAACGCTGGGTTGGGACAGAATACAAGACGTGTGAGTTCTTCGCCTTCCTCGTCGTTTTCACGGGTCAAGGGTCATCCCTGCTCATTACCATCATGTCCGTGGAACGTTACATCGCCATTCGCCACCCCATGTTGCACGCCTATTACGTCAACTCGCCCCGCAGCACCGCCGTGGCCCTCTTCAGCGTTGGTTTGTCCGTGCTGCATGCCAGCCTGCCCTTCATGGGCGTCGGGACATACACCCTGTATCCGTCCAACACTTACTGCTCTTTCTTGCTGCTCGATCCCTCCTTCAGGGATAAAGTCTTCACCATCATCTTCTGCGTCATCTGCTGCTTGTGTTTGCTCATCACCAACCTCAGCAACGCAGGTGCCCTTTTTGCCCTCCTCTGGCCCCGAATCTGCACCAAGCAACAGGAGCCTACCCTCAGGTCACAACAGCCCAGAGTCTCCAAGGCGGAGATCAACATGATCATCCTGCTCACGGGAATCTCCATTTCTCTCACTACATGTTGGACTCCCATGTTGGTAAGAATCTGAAACATAGAGGAGTATGGAGCATGGCCGAGAATAGGCAGTATAGGTCCTGTTAAAGATCCTGGCCTAAGGATCGTGAAATATAAACCTAATTTCCAGCAAAAAAATGGTAGGACCTATACTCTCACCGTGAATATTTAGGGTCAAACTGATAATACGACCAAATCACGTTCCATCCCATAAAATAAGGTAACATTAAACACAAAAAGCTTAATGCTTACCTTATCTGGACGTTTCCAATTTCAAGAATTGTATTCATTGCAAGAACCCAATTGCAAGAATCTGAAACATATAGGAGCATGGCCTCTACAGTCCATTAAAGGTAGGCATTAGGGTCCTGTTAAATATTCTGGACTATTGGTCTGCTGCGAAAGTCATGGTTTTTGGAGAGAACTTTCATGAACTTCCAGCAAGCAAATTGTTGGATCTACTGTCCCCGTGAATATATTGGGCCAAACTGATAATACGACCAAATCACATTCCATACCATACAATGAGGTAACATTACACAAAAAGCTTAATGCTACCTTATCTGGACGTTTCAAATTGCAAGAATTGTATTCATTGCATTAACCCAATTGAAAGTATACATGTAGTTATGTTTAACATTCGCATCGTTAAATTCGAGGTCCATTACAGCAGTAGCCATGACAGTGAAGACAGGTTTCACTGTACCTCAAAGTATGTTCCTATACGCATACAATTTATCTATGTGTGAACCGGTACACGTGTTATTTAGTGCTTTACTTCAAGGCTTGCTGTAAAAATATGATTTCATAAAACTGCACAGCACTTTAGCTCCACGTTTGTATTCGGTGATGACACTCAATAACACGTCAAAAGCAGATGAACGTCAATGCGATGTGTTTACATTGTAAATACCTCCCACGTGAGATCGTCCTTTTAATATCACAACATGAAATGGCAATTAAAACGGCGATTGAATTTTGTTTTCAAATTACTCGATAGAAACGTCATATTTAAAAGCTAGCACCGCGATAGTCAAATCAAGTTATTTTATCTGTAGGATGTTATCCCAGACTTTGATGCCATTAGCCAATGATAAAAATCGATACGATGTTATTACATGTTTATACGTTACAAATTTATAATCATTTTTGTTTTGTATTTTGTAGGTTCGACTTTTCCTGAGTCAGTTGGGGTCATATCCTACCAACATGCCTGCCGACATCATTGCTATTAGACTCACTGCTCTGAATCAGGTTTTGGATCCATGGATCTACATCATTTTAAGGCGGGATTTGGTAGTTCGTGTAATGGAGTGGTTTAGGCGGATTTTGTCGTCCAAGAACAGAGGGATTATTCCTAATGAAAAGAAATTAGATAAATCTATCATCGTATTATATAGTTCCAGAAGAAGTAAAACATCATCCGCTGGAGAGTCGGAAATCATCACCAAAGGAGTCAATCATATTGCTAACGACGACTGCATTTGCACAACACGGATATGAAATACCATGCTTCCTAAACTTTAATTGGTAAAATTTAGCATTTTAAGATACTTGGAAGACTTTTATGAGAGCTGGGCGCAAAATAAGTCGTACTAAAAATTAATATTTTTATCGCAGCTCACGAATGGGTCTCTCCAATTACAGCAGAGTCCTAATTACTTAATAAATGTAAATAAAATTTATAATTATAAAAAAATTGGTTGGACATGTTGCTTTCACGACGAATATGCGACAATCAAGTTTTTTCTAGTGTCCTCAAAGAGCATTTTTTAAACTACAAATATATGTTCTAATATCCACCAGAAATGATATCAACTCACAAGATGTAACGTCCACATTGGGTAAAAGGGGCATATTAAATTATCAAAGCACAAACAATTTTCGGTACAGAACATCAACTGTGATACGAAATTTCAACAAAATGCTAAAGTCAATTTTTTTCTAAAATTATGTGGCACTCTGTAAAGAGCTTTCACCTTCAGCCTTGCACTAGGAGCTACCAAACACGAACCAGCAAAGGCGCTTTAGCCTTAGAGTGTTCTCGCTTATTATCGTATACTTTTTGTGTGCAAAAACCTCTTCGTTATTTATGAATTGTACTGAAAAGGTTTATTTTGCTTTCAAATTAGAAAAGTGACAAAAAAATGGAGAACAACTAATGTTACATTATGTGTCATACAAACTTATTCCTCGTTAAGGAAATTTGTAAAGGCGTAAAACAAAAGTGATTATCTGTAAAACATACATTATTACTGTAGGCTTATATATAATTCATCATCCACCAAGGAACATTGAGTTTGTAAAATCGTACAATTTCTTGGTCTCTTTTTAGACAAATATTAAAATGGATTTTAAAAAAGCGTTCGAATTTTCCCGCCCTCACTGTTGGGTCGTCCATAAAGCTCATACGTCGCATTATGGACAAGCAATTCATCCAAATAATCAAGAGAATTAAGGGAGATTGGCATACTATACAACCACTTGATGGAATCCATTAAAGTGTGTGAATAGAGGACAGTCCCTGATCCGTATTGTACATTGTTATCTCAAGGATTTCATTTAACATTGATGAATCTGCTGACTTTGCAAACGACGTGAATGGTTGAATAGAGTTAACGTCATTTGTGATTCAGCAGTCTAAAAGGAATTTAAAATTCGTTCCGTTCCCAATACATCGATGGGTTCACTCTCTATAACAGAAATACCACCATCATTACCACGTCTCAAATCATTTATCCAGGTTTGGAAAGCTTAGTGTGTAACTGGCCATCTCGAAAAAGTACTTAAGTTTGGAATGCATTAACTATTTGTAAATTCTTCGAAACCTTAGCTCACTCGAATTTCCAGGTAAAATTTAATGAAATGGCGACAAAATTGGCATGTTTTAAGTACCCGGTGAGCAGTAAACAGCATGGCCTTACGGCTTACCCCATGCATGAGTCTATCTATGGTGGGCTAGCTTGCTTGCACCAATTAAGATTTCTCTATTTTTTCTCCACTTCGTTTAGCTCGCAGATACATTATACACCGCTTTTACCAATCAGTTTTTTGCAACAAAAGTAGTAAGCTACAACTAAAAAAACGTTGTTGTCATTCCCTTAAGAACCCCTTTTTCACTTCCGGCAATGGGCTTCTAGGACGTGCAAAAATATCCCTGGGAGGGAAATTTCCCGAGAATATAGCGGCAAATTCCTAGTCACAAAGTATGCGTGCTTCTTTGGAGCACCTTGCGCAACCAAGCCTTGAAAATGCCGTGGGAAAATGTGGGTTTCACCTGTGCACGCTTAACGCATGACGTCACGCTGCGATACGCAAGGTGGAGCACGCGCGCGTGCTTAAGACCGTGGGAAACCAGAAGGAATTCGTCTTCGAGGAGGTACAGCCTCTTACCTCATGTTGCACGACTATACCAAATTCTAGACTCGGCGCACGTCCCATCTAATGTACTTCTACATGTACTGACATTTTTCAAACTTCGTTCAATTTAAACTTCAGTAAATCCTCGGTCGATTGGTTTTAAAAACACGAACCATCTATAGTAGATGCACATTATGCACACCTTTTTCAGATGGGAAAACTTTGTACCTTCCTATGTCATGTGAGCGAGTCACTCGTGGGTTATGGGTTGTGACGGTTTTGTATAAGGTTTATTAGGTCTCATCTAGTGGGAAATTAGATGAGGAACCCAGCTGTTTAGTGACATCAAATGTATGATTCATATTAAATTGGTATTTGTGAAAGATGGCAATAAGCAAATACTACAAAGTTCACGACGAGTATATTTCTTTAAAAAAAATACAAAGCTATACAAAATAGTCGGTGCACAAGGACAACGCCGTACACCCCAACATGACCAAATATTGGGCGTGCGGAGTTTTCCTTTTGCGCAACTAGCCCATGATCAAATAATTCATGAGCCCAAACGAATATCACAGTACCCGTTCAAGAATTGTATTACTTGTCTGTATTCGGATAGATACATGATTACGGAAGTGCAGAGCTGACAGGTTCTAGTTTGGCCAGCACGACACATTTCCATTTTAGTTGTCCGCAGGATTTCACTCGGAATGCTGCTTTCTAATTTGTCCTGGCACATAAGAAGCATGTGTCATGTTACAAACCTATTACATGTACATGTAATGTATATATAAGAGCACGCACAATGCAAAAATCATAGTTAAAACTCATCACTTAACGTATAATGAAAAACGACTGTATTAATAAAATGATTCATAGCGTTTTATTGTAAAAATTTCTTATATACAAAAAATATTAAGTTTTACAGGTTAGGTAACCACACCATATTTTTTTTTACAATACATATACTGTATACAGGAGTTGGATCTTCTGAAGACCATCGTTTATGTCCAGAGTTCTTGTTAGTGTTTGGTCTATAAACGTCCAATGCTTTTTACCAGGGCCTCCACACATCAGTCTCCGACATGGAACAAACTTGTGAGGTGGAGGGTTTGGACAAATCAAAGGCCTCCATCTGGTTCGAGGACATGGGTTCGTTTTTAGAAGTCTTGGAAGATGCCGCAGAATCTGGCGACACCTTCACGTTAACGGCCGTAAGAGGCGCTAGGGAGCAAACAGCCCTGAAACGTTCGTCCACATCGTCTTCCGTTTTCACCGGAAGTGACGTAGGCGCCCCCTCGTCGAAGCCCCGGCTGGCCGGGCTAAAGGTCACGCTGTTGGGGCTTGTGGTGCTGGTCACATTGCAGCCATAGGACGGACTGACAGGTGGTAAGGACGGCGCTCCCGCCAAAGGCGTGAAGGCGCTAGGGGTCCTTCTTTCACCAGGGGCACATGTGACCGTTGCAGACGGATTGCTTGGGAACGCGGGTTGCAAGAGGGGCCTCTCGATAGCAGCATCCGAACTCTGGTTCTGCTGTTGCTGATTAGGCAAAACGAAGGCGAGGTCGCCATTGGGCAACCTGCTGGGAATAAGGTTCAGACCCCCGACCCTAGAGGGGGCGCTACTGTTCATCTCGCCTGCCATGTTAAAGGGCACTTGAGAGAACGCGTTCAATGCGGCTGCAGCGCTGGGCACCTGCACGTGCATAGGCTGGAAAGGGGAGACGAAAGGGGGCGCTGCGGCGCCGCCTGGGTTCAGACCTGGCATGAGGCAGGCTAAGGCAGCAGGGTTCAGGTGGCTAAGACCTGTGATGCAACTTCTCAAGTGCCCAATGAGCCGCTGTCTCACCGCCCTATCCACACCGTCGATCCTGTTGACGTATCTGGCCACTTCGGTGGCACATTCGTTGAATCCAGATCTGAATTTGGTCATAACCGTGGGGTCGGTGGCCACAGCGATGGCCATCTGTTGGCGCTGCAGGTTCTGCAGATGCTTCACTGTCATTTCCAAGATGTCAGCTTTCTCCAACTTGGAATGTCGGGCAGGCTGAAAAAGCAATTACAATTAGTATTTTTTTACATCATTCTGGATGTGTAGTCACAGATCATAAATTCAACACACGCTCAACACGTATACACATGTGTTATAATGTGGACTTCTAGCATTTCAAGGATTCACCCAACCTCTCGGATAATCGAATTATTTTTTTTTGTTGCTTCGACCTCGAAAAAAATATTTTCTAACATCATTTTTGGGCCGAATATTTTAAAATAATTACTCGGCTATCGCCATGGTGTAAAAGTTTTGCAATATCGAAAAACAAAAATTACATCATCTGAGTTGATGATGCTTTAGTGAGTGATGAGCGTGTATAGATTTTATGATGTCCAATTTGGGGCTATTTACTTACGTCTTTTTTCATGGCCTCCAAAATGAGTCCCTTGAGCTCACCCAAGCAGTTGTTTATTCTCGCACGCCTTCTCTTCTCCATGATTGGCTTGTTGCTCTATATTATAAAATTCAAATTTAGTTAACCAGAAAAAAAAATACACGTTTTAATAGTTGGAAGATAACATGTGAAGCTTAATTAACCTATGCCGCGGTTTTAATAGTCATGATTATTATCAATAAAGATAACACTCATTATATTAGTCCACGCTATATACATTATTTTGACATTTACAACATTTTGGTTACCCTTTTTTACCATTATAAACTGCTATAAAAAGATATTCGTAGTTCGAAACTGATTTAATCATAGGACTACTAAATTTTATTGAATTTCAATTTACCTTTGCTACATTTTAAATTAATCCATTTCATTGCTAACTGGTCTTAGACACCTTGTGTCGTGATGGCTAAACAAGAGCCTGTCTGCTCCACGTCACGAATATATATATTTTTATATATTATATTTTTTTTCATGTATTTTCATATACATGTACATGTGTATATATATATGTACTGGACACGAAATGTGTCCAGATACAAACTATATTGACCATGCAATTGTATATCACTATTGTATACATGTAGCTTAGTCTCAAAAGAATATTTATCATTTTCAAACCCCATTATCTCGAAATTAAAATACACATCCCACATCCCTAGTTTTAAAATGTCCATGCAAATATTGAAGGCGAACCAAATGATTAATTAAAAACCGTTTCAACATTAGTAGAATTAATTAAGCCAAACGTGTTTTAAAAAAAACATGGTACATACCCTTCGATGGTCAGGAGGCTTGATTTGTTTTTCAGCAGTCATCGTCTTCAGGTGTAGAGGCATTTCTCTGCCCAAAACAGTGGATGTGCACGGCTCCAGGGTCACAGGCAACTATGACCAGGGGGTCAGGTAGAACGCGCGTTATACGACCCGGTGGTCATCCGAAATCGACCCTTGACCCCACGGGGTTAATCCAGGCCGAGCTCGGGTTAAGAGATGGCGTTGGGTGACGGAGCTAAAAGTTGACCCGACGTCGCGTAGGGCACAAATTGCAATGAATGTGGCGGCATTCTGGACGACCGATGAGATTGGGGGTCGCACGCGTACGCATGACGTCACGAGGGGGGGGTGATGCACGCGTAGTGTTACGGCATGCCGAAAGTGTGGGAATGATGGCCAGCTAGGTGGAGGCACGATAGGCATTGCAACGCATGCGCAGCTGCCGAGACGGTGTGTGTGTGTGAGAACGGCGCGGCTCCGGCATTCCCACACACTCGCGTGGGAAACGCGCGACGGCCGATGGCTCATTGGTCGCCGGCTGCCAGACGTGCACGTGCCCGCGCATGAAGGGGGAGGTGAGGTGGGGGGAGATCGCCGCCGACTGCCTGCTTTTTTATATGTACGTCGTACTTATTGGAAATAATGCAAGTAGAAAAAAAAAGCGAGAGACCTCTATTGTTCCTCTGGTCCAAATTACGAGATGCACCGGTCGCTTTTCATGGTAAAGGTAGATGGCCCGAGTTCACGTTGGCTGACTCAGCTGATTCGGTTGCTTTCCAATTAGGATCGTAATGGAAATCAATGTGGGCAGCTTATGAGACCCATGCACGCGATGCTGGTTTGCAAACTTATCGCTAATTTAATACATGTAATAGATGGAGTGAAAAAACATTTTTTTTTATAAAAATGTTATTTATGTCAACTTATTGTTTTAAAAGAAATGTTATCTTCACGTGCACTGCATAAGGTAGCTGAACAACTTTTTTGCTGGAATGGCGTGCTATCCCTATGGCATTCCAGCCGCCAAGGCTGCATGAAATTTGGCCTAAGATTATGCGGTTGATCCCATTAATATTACAGTAAAACCTGCCTAAAAGCATACTCTTGGGACCGTATAAATTGTCCTCTTAAAAATCTGGCACTTTGCCCCCCGGCCAGATGGCATGATATATGCTGACTGCGGGGTAATGCATTGAGTTGAATTGAATTGACCGGTGAAAAATTAGAAGAAAAATAGGCTTTTATACAGGATTTGCCTTCAGACAGGTACATCTGCAGACATAGGTCCCAAGTCGGGACCGGCACGTGTTAATGCTTTTAGAGAGGATATTATTTTGCACAGGATGCTTTTAGACAAGTTAATTCTACTGTATAGGAAAGGTCCTTGCTCATTCCAGTGGTGTGCAATTAACGAAATATGCTATACTGTATACATGTACACGTATATAATCCTAAAACTCAAATGCTCTTGGAATTGGGAGGGAGGGGGGGGGGTTGCCTTGGTAATTTAGAACTAATGCTTGTTTAATTTTTAGTAGTTAGTTTCTTATTTTTGAGAACCGCAGTTCTAGATTGTTTTAATAGAGATTCATAAAAATGCTATAAGGGAAATAATGCAAATTTTGATACTTCAAATGGGACTATTCACCTGTTTAATACATACCAATCATTACCATGTACAGTATATTCAAAGAAGCATGAAGTTTGTGTATTTTAAAATGTCGAACACTGTAAAAATTGTAATTCAGTTCGTACATGTATCAGCTAGAATAATTAAAAACAACTGTAATAATCATCTGACTCATATATTCTCCTAACTTATTTCATGAAATTGAAATGTCAAAGCTTGTGTGCATGGCCACAATCCCAATTTTGACCATGAAAACTCTTTATAGTCCCCAGTAAAATAAAACGAATTTAGGCCGGTCAGGCTATAAGTTGTTACAGAAATTTTTATGAATGGCGTTTATTCATCCGCGTAAACCGCAAATATTGCACATGTACAGTATTTAATTACAAAACGTTTTGCAATTTGAAGATCAAGACGAATTAACTGCTTGTATTCCTATAGAAGACGAATGCAATAAACTTCAAAAAAGTTAATTTTAAACTTTGAAAATGGCCATTTAAAACCAAACAGAAAATCATATTACAAAACGTGTACTAATGCAAATATTAAACACGTAACTGAGATATACTTTCAGTAAATGAACTTGTAGATTAACTGTCGATCAAGGATTTTATGAAGTGCATCGTCATTGGCACTTTCAGTCTGCGAGTGCATGTACACTGTACATTATTGAAGTCGAGTAAACAGATATCCATTATGAGATTGATTAAACAAAATAAACCTTTTGAGCCCATATAAAAGCCCATAACACAACACGATTTAAAATATGAATACAAACTATTAAATCCACAAGGTGAGCTCAAGGAGAAGACAATTTCTTCGGTTTAATTACGTTTAGATTCCATGTGAAGCAAATGCTTTGCAATATATACAAATAAAGCTGGAAATGATGTCACCATGACAAAGCAAGTACTTTCAGATGGATGGTATATAAACAATACAAGCTGCATGTGATTTCAGTTCAATTTGACTATTTTTTCAAGTTACCCCCTATAGATACAGTAGTTAGTCACAGAAGCTATCCAGTGTGTAATACCGAATGCAGTGAAGCAATTTGTGAAACATCATAATTAGCATGAAGGCCATGTGTTTTTTTAATGCTTGCATGAAATCGAATTTGGGTAAAATTAACAGATTATCGTTAACAGATTAGCCGCAGTAGGTGAATAAGGGTATTTGCGACAATCTTGACCGATTTCATCTTATTTTAAAAGTGTAAATAAAAATTGTCAACAAACTATACATGTGCATGCATTCATTCTATCTTTCATTAATACATATCTATCTAGATTTCTTTAAAATATAATTGATCGAAACGACTTTGGCTCAAAGTCTGTGAAATAACCTATCCTCTATATACAGGGTTTTCAACCTTTTTGGACGTGGGCCACAAGACATTACGAAAATTGACCAACGGGGCAAGACCCCTAGTTATTCCCAACTAGTTATTGTTTTTATATTGTTTTTATATTCAAAGTTATCCAAAGAGGACATGTATGCCTGACCTATAACATCAAACCTAAAATTAGGGATAAAATCGATATAATGTAGCTCTGTACACATAAAATATGCAATTAAAATGTTACAATTCAGTGAGCCATGGCTCATATGGGCAACAGAAGCTGAACAGCTAAAGCATTTACAAAGAAGAACTGCAGTACTTTCAATAACGACATGGAAAAGGTTTACTCAAACATATCAAGCATAATGTTTAAAGGTCGATCTCACATGAACGCAAGATTTTGAGGCAATTAAAGCATTCGGAATAGGAGGGCGTCTTTCCTACCCTCCCCTGCATTCAGTTTTCTCGTTGAATGCATGAGCCCACATGTCCAAGGTTCTCCAAGAGGACCGAAGAGGATTTACAACCCGTCAACCAATATAGTGCCAACAGGTCAATGATAGTTTTGGCCATTAGCGAGAGGATCATATGAACCCGGTGTCGTGCCTCGGGCCTTTAACCCGTCGCAATCGATTGTTTTGGGGGAGGCCCTCTTTGGACCTCTTGAACTGCAAAGGTTCGCAGTTTACGTTGGGATCAATTGTGGCTCCACGTAGCGGAGCTAGGGCACAGCGGGAGAGCGTCGAGCTTTATCCCAGAAACTATTATCATTATTTGCTGAAATCTCACCTCGCATTATTCGAGGGGGTCCACCTGATTGTCCCCCTTCAACCTGTCGTCGTCCCCCTTGAACTCCACTTTTCACCGAGGCTCAAACGAGACAAAAGTGAAACAGTTTTGGGGTGAACGGAGAAGGCATGAGGCTAACCAGTAGGGCCACCGGTGAATGGGCCGTGGGGGGACCTTTTCTGCCCAAAGGGGGCATGTTGAAGGGGGAGCAGACGAGAAGGGGGCTAGGGGTCGACGAAGAAGAATTCAAAACTGGCCTTTTGTTGAGACCTTAACGACTACGGATCCACACCCATCCAACGCGACCTTAAACTCTTTGCAGGTGCAGATCGAGCCCTGCTGCTCTTTAAAATGCTATGTTTCAATGGAAATCAATGGACCCGGATGAAAAATACCGTTTTTTTTCATCGGAAAAGGACTGCCCTTTTTAACACCCATAAACATGAACGCATGGACGACCGCCTTAATTATTATTGAAAATTTATAACGCAGACTGTATTATTTTTTAAAAGCAATGGTTTCTTTTAGATTCAAGATGGAGAAGATTTGCAAATTTCATTGTCAAAGAAAGTAAGAATCCCTCATTAATTGCAAAAGAAATAGTCGACCAGGGCGTGAAAGCAAAGGGTATAAGGTCTCATCATGTTAAATCGTAGGGTATTTAATTTAATTGAACAGCAATATTGTGGGTTCAATTTAGTTTTCATTCATCATTAAAATACATACATGTATAATGTACATGTATTAAGGTTACTGCAAGCAATACTATTTAGCATGCAATGTATTGGGAAAATACAGAACTACAAAAAGAATAAACTTATGATGCAATTTAGAATCAAAAAAACCGAATTAATTTTGCAGCTTATTTTCACCTTATCTTTATAGCTATTCAAAGCTCTTGTATGCTGAATATTGTTGTATTGCTTTTTTTTTAATATACATAAGATTATGTATTGCCATTAAAATATCGACTTATATATTTGTAATAATGTAAATATATCAATATAAAAGACTACAACATGACAACATTGACAAGATTGAAGAATAGAAAATACAGTAAAACCTGTTAAATGTGTCAATTCCAAATTATGCCAAAATTAGGTCACTGTATACAGGTGGTCACTATATACAGAGTTTTATGAAATAAAACATACATTTACATGTATGCACTAAAATCAATTAATAAAAAGTAGTCACTATGAAGAGGTGGTAAAATTTACCATGTTTTACTATAACTTTCTTTATTAATTTGTGTAGGAACCAGGAAGATTCCAAAGTTGCACCTGAGAATCAAATGTGTTCCCCTTGACTTTTCACCCATATACAGTACATATGCCCACAGATGGCGTGGAACATGCCCAAATATAGGATGTAATCACAATCTAGCAAAATGCATAGCCATGCGTGGTAACCGATTGAGCGTGCAACGCGATGCAGATGGTGCAGGACGCGTGGGAAACGTAGAAAAGCTAAAAAGGCATCACCTATGTCGGGGTCAAAGGGCATTCGAGGAGGTTAAGTATATACTCTTCATGCTCCCGCATACGCCACGCAGCTCGATACGGAGCCTTGACCCTAGCTTGCATCGTGCCACATATACGTCGCATATATCGGTCAATTATTTATTTGCGCACAGAGTTTGGATCTAACCTCTTAAGTCTATACGAAAAGATAAACACGAAGGGTATTTAAAGGTGGATGACAGCAATCACGTCGCTACAAGCCATTTAATACATTTTCGATAAATAAATCCCTTCTGTTTTCTTCCCACGTCCCTGCACGATGCAGGGGTCAAGGGGAAACCAAAACGACACATTGAACTTTTACCTGAAAATGGCATTTCCGTTTGATTAAACCCGACGATAAATTTAATCGTATAGAGTTTATCGCGTATATATAGACACCAACCTCATCCACAAACATGTTCGTGTACTAATATAAACATAGAAAATCCCTGCGCCCATGGCAAAGCATGAATCTCACGCCATGCAGAATCTTAATGTGGACGAATCCATCACGGATACGAAAACTTCTTCCCAATTACAAAATAATATTGGTACAGGTGCATTTGCAACCAATTTTCACCAGGGACAAAACACAGTATACATGTATACCAAGTTGGGCACAACGCAATACAAATGCATTTATAAATCCCTCGCATACACATTAGATTTGCACACAGTGCACGTGACACATATAACGTGTACTTGTACTTTAATAACAGTACCTGGAATCCAATTAGCCGTTTAAATCAAGTTATACAGCAAGACTATATTCAGAATGTATTGTCTGCACGTGCATGCATGCAGACAATAAATTCTGAATTAATAGATTTTCGTGTTGATGCCATTCTAAGATTATTTAATACATGTATCATAATTTACGTTCAAGTTTGATTTCTATCAAACGTACCTTGGAATGCATTTTTAGGAAATCTTCTGTAGTATGAATTTAATGCTTATAAACGAGGAATCTGGTGAATAGAAAGTTAACACAAAAGTTTACTATCAAAATTCTGCAATTTTCCTTTTGCTTGTTTTGCTTGTTTTTAAATTCTTGATGCTTAGGGAAAAACAGAATGGAGCATTTCAAGACCATGCCATGGTCCATTCTATTCCATGCTCTACGCTGTTTTTACCTTTAGTTATCAAACATATTAAGAAGAATGAACGCTTTTGGTTTTCTTACATAAAAACTAGCCAAATGTAATCTGTTTAACCGTCGATTAAGGCAGAACTCGCCTGCAGATGCGCTCTTGAATTGGTATTCCCTTGGTTTAAATTAAACAACGTGTCAATTGATGCAGAAGGCCAGAAAATATTTTCAAATAAAACATGATCGAAAACCATCCGAAAACCTGTTTCGAAAGTTTTTAAAAGTTTTTATCGAAATTTGATAAAGTTATTTCGGCATTGGATTTTTTTCCACAATGTTCATTCGAGCGGAAACTATATCGCTATTTTACTGTGCAAATTTCTTTTTTAATTGGTCTCCAAATATAATAAAAAGAATAGAAAATCCGATGCGGCTAAATGATCGAAGCATTTTAATCTCTCTTTTTATACTTGAGTGACTACGTCTACGACGTGATAGGATTATCGTAGAAAATGTATAAAAAATGGCAAATAAAAAGTGCCTTTTCGGTATCAAGGCGTATAGGTAAAAAAATAATTAAAATTTGGACTTCTCCAGATCGTTGAGAGAGATATTTATTTTTAATTTGTATCGAAATCAGCTTTACCACCTACGTTATATAAATTTGACGCCAATTCGTGCCAATTGCATGTGCATTGTCCAGTAATACAATGTTCTTCACACGTATACATGACATGTACTTGACAATATTCAGGGTTTATATAATTTTTCCAGACTACACTGTTTCTGGCGCAATAGTACTAGCAAAACATGTATACTATAACACGATTGATAATGTATAATGTTCGAGGAATCAAGTACAAATCTCTATACAAATACCTCATGACAATATACATGTAGGAAACTAAAATATTTTTCTTAAAACTGTATTCTTTGGTGAAGTGCAAAAATATTGTCACTACAAAGCATGTACTGCTAAATAAAGCATGTATAATAATAAATAAATAAATAAATAAATAATAATAAATAAAGCATGTAGCTGCATGAACTTATGTAAATTAGCAGCTTCAAACAACTAGTATAGGTGATGTTTGTAGCAATCTTCAGCAAATATGAAAAAAAAAAACCCGAAAGATATAATTTTATCTCTGAAACCTTTTAAAATTTACCCACAATTCGTCATGGCCTATGTATCATAATACAAACAATAAACTCAGAGGCTTAGATGGGTTGTGTTCCTAGAACGTCAAAAAGTATCCCAAACCAAGAGTGTGGAAACGTGATATATTGTTTAAATTTCAACGAAACTGTGAATGAAAAAAGGGAGCGTTGAGTTATTGAATAGCCACGCTTCACTTGGCATAATCTACAAACTGGACACTGGTCAAAATGATTTGTTACGTCAGCCACACCAACAACACCACCGTTTCCATACGTTACCAGCAACTACAACTCCGTGGTTTACTGCGCTTTCTTCCAAGGACCATAAACCCTAAACCAAAAGATTGGTGGATCCCCAAAATGACCAAAGGTCATCATCGATGCGTGGCGCGTGCCTCTATTCGTGCTGTTCACCAAGGTGCGCATTCACAAAAGTTTACCCTTCGACCGAAGCACATTTTTGACCTTTTCTCGAACAAAAAGCACGCTTTGGTCATTTTTATATATCTTATCTTTGCAAGTGACCATTTATCCATCATCACCTGCGAACGTCACCTGAACGAGCTGACCATTCAAATAAAACACCAACGGCATTTTTCCCTTGTTCTTATGAGAGCTTTTAAAGAAAAAGTTCAATTTTTGAAATGGCCGGATGAAGGGGTTGAGAGGATGACCACACAGCATGGTGCTGGGCCTGAGATGGTCACTTCTTAACCATTCAACCATCAATGGACCTACTTTATCTCAAGACAAACACCAGAAAACGCGTTCTCATCTATCACATCTTACTGTCAAATTTTAAGAAAAGTTTCCTTAAGATTGAAACAGTCAAAAGCGTGCTATTTGGGCCCTTTGGATGTGAAAATATAATACACTTTTCATTCTAACCTGATGGTTCGTGCCAAAATGAGCAATCTTGGAAACCATTGGCAAAATTACAAACCATTTTCTTAAACCTTTAAATTCAAGAATACATATTTTGGAAGAAAAAAAATGAAATTTAACGTATGAACACCCACATTTAGCTTACAAAAACTGCTCATTTTAAAAAATAATTAAAATTCCGCACGTGTGATCATGGATGCATGTAATAAATATTCATGGGCAATGTGATTTCGGATATATGCATCAGTAAACTCGGCGGATGGACAACGAATATATAGTGAATCGTATACAGCTAGGCAGTCCTCTATCGCAGCACTTAATCTTAGTAGCATTATTTTGAAAGTTTCGAAAACTTTCATTTATTTGTAATCATCGTCTTTTCATCGTTTGTTTTAAAGTTGCCCTTGGTATTCTCAACAAAAAAGTGCCACTTAAAAGTAGAGATAAAACAATCTTTATTTGGATCCTCAGCTTTCCGTTTTTCTTTTTTTATATAAATCAAGACGTATTTCGATCCCAGCTTTATTTTGTATAATGATCGATTTACATGATTGTGTGCATTCCCCAAACTTACAGGGAACATGTGAAAGGACAAAGTAATGGCCTTGTATACATTGTATATGTGCAATCGTATACATGTACCAAATAACATGCAAAAATTAACCAAACTCTCTCAATATCAAGTCATATATGTATAGTGGCAGATCAATGCAATAGTATTGAATTGACTGCACTTACTATTCCAAATTCCCCTCTTCAAATGCAAAGGTTGAAAATCACGTTGTACGTGTATGTCATCATTAATGCTCAATAATATAATTTTAATTAGCTGAGATTGACCGACCGCAACCATGCGCAATTTTTGAGTTTTTTTTTCAAACAGAAGTCATAAAAAGTAGGAGTCAGTGACGTGGAAACGTTTAAATACATGCATTTTGCGATGTGGTTGGCTACACACCGCACCCAACTGCATTTTTATGAATACAACAGAAAAAAAATTCAAAAAAGCCAACGGTTCCTGTGCATCAATCCACCTGTCAACAAACTAGACTTTCCATCAACGAGTTCATGCTCAGTGATTTGCCATGGATGTAATTTCCATCGAATATATAAATGTGCATGCATTGCGGTTCTTATATATACCTAGCTTTTATATTCAGTATATACGAAATTTTTAAATTGTGCTAATTGGTTCTTATCCACTAACTGTGGTTCCACCTAAGGTTACAGACTATCATGACGTCACTTGAGCTCACGTGATGGCACGCCGGCTCACGCCACGTGGGAAAAAAGTATAATGCATTTTTAGAATAATTTGTACATGCATATAGCATATAGTAGACACATATACGGAGCTCATACTGCTATCACGTCATGCTCCTCACATCACGTAAAAATTAATGCATTTTATTTTTTCTCTAGTGGCATAAGCATGCGTAACATCACGTGAGCTCATGTGACGTGATGGAAATCTGAAGCCAGCTTTATTTGCACATACAATTAATGCAAATAACGAGACCTTATACAGACAATTTACTGCTATAGAACTTTATCAACAAGTGCCCAAATTTGGAAGCATTAAAAATATTTGATTTGTTAGTACATGTACAGTAAGTATAAACTTTGTTAATTCCGCCAGCTATTATCCATCTGATAAGAGTGTGCGAAAAATATTTGTATCACATTCAATATTGATAAATGTAGATGTCACATCCATAAATTCCCATTTAGATAAATTGTGTCGGGATGTGTGCAAATAACTAATTGTATACAATGATATATCCATATTTTATCAATTATTAAGGAGTACATATATATACGTGTACATGTAGTTGAAGAAAACGGAAATCCGTATAGACGACGACAACGAACTTGGAACTTGCCAACTTGGGACTTTGAGATCAATAACATATTGAATAGATGTATTATTCCCATTTGCATGTAAATTATAGCGAGCTTATTTGCAATTCACATCGCACTATGCATGCAAAGTACACGAAGTATATATAGCATAGAAATAATCATTGAGATAACCCCTTCTCCATGGCGGTGTAAAATCCATATCTGTTGTTAATCGTGACCTCGCTTAATGACCGACCCCTAAATTGTTCAAGCGTCGACTTCTTGAGCAACAGGTTGCCCTCGCAAGCGATACTGGGGTCAACACGCAACATGCTATATTTGATATGCCTTTGTTAAACGTCTCACTAATTGATAAAGTTGACGTATACCGTGAGTTAAATGACATGAAAGTTTATTTTAAAAATAAACCCATGCATGTTCACTAGGTCGTGTCGATGCGTAAAATATACGTATCGTAACATCTGGCATGCCCCAAAACGTATACAATTTGTAACTGCATTTCTTATGAAAATCGTACCATCAACATTGTACGTCATGCGCATTGTACGTTTCTGTATACCCTTTATAAATCCAATATATGATATTTAAATTTAATAAAAATTAAGTGTAGGCCCTATTGAAAAAAAATTATGGTGTTCTATAACAATTTTGCCCCATTTTGTGTGTCATGAGTTGAAAAAGGTTAAAAACAGCATAAAAATAAATCAAATAAAATTAATAATTTGGTTAGCCTGAAGCATAGCGCATTCTATAATTAATATACACATATACCGAATTAAAAGCACATGCATGCAGAGATTAACTTTAACCCCATAGGTCAATGCTATGATCTTCTTCAGGTGGTCGACGATATGCCCAACATAGCATTATCCACCATTATTTTACATCAACGCCCTCGCATCTCTGTATACGGGGTCACGGGTTCAAAACCCCCAACCAACCACGACGGTATATTTTTTTTTGTGTGAAACGCGTGAATTTAGTTTTGCCCCGAAGTGTAACATATTGCCATATCTTAACCTCACTTCTTCAATTTGGAGTGCCGTAAAAGTTGTGCCCCATGACCGCTTCCCTTCTTCCATTGTTAACCCTTAAAATTGTTCACGAACTTAGGTCGAGCCCTAGAAGAGACAAAAGGTGAGCTCCGTAACCCCAGTTTTTCTCAGGGCGCATCAACGTAATGTTTAAGACCCCGTGGGCCCAACCTTTTTAAGAGGCTGTTTATGGGGGTAACCTCGCCGAGATCACTGGGTCCACCGTGTGGGCACAACAGCGTCACGTGCTTTCTCCATTACTCTAGGGCTACGAGACCTTTGAGGTAAGAATCGAAGGGTGAGGGGTCGCGGCCTAAGCATAGTCCAATGGCACACGCCATCTTTCGGCAAGAACCGTCTCCACCCCAAATCCCATTGGAATGACGTCATTGGAAGGCGAGTTTAGTGTACCGCACCGAAAGTTTACCCTCTTTAACACAATCAACGCCCGGTTCTCACGATCTCGAGCGAGACCAAAGATCAGAGATGAGGGCAAAAGATGGCAGATTGGCCCGCTTCAAAAAACATGCTGGACCAGCATTTGAAAAAAAAAAAAAGTCTAGCCTCGTCTCCCCCGCATCGCCGTCTTATTCTAACGCTTTCTATTTTGAATATAAATGGATTCATCAGTTAGTTAATCAACCGATTTTCCCCATAGGCCAAAGGGGGACAACCTCCCCTCGTATACAGCCACGCTCAAAAGTACCGATTTTATGGACTCTATTAACGTCCGATAACGCAGGAATGTTAACCGCAAAAAGTATAGAGTACGATAAAATGAAACGGAAACGTCTTGAGCGAGATGGACGTTGTCGATTATAGTTAACTTGATAGTTTAGATGTAATTAATCGGTATATTCATGTATATAATATATGTGCACATTTCTTGAATTCATATGCATTATTGTACATGTTTGTATCGTCACTTAATTGTTATATGAAAGTTCGTATAGGATGAATCACTTGAATTTCACATAAGAATCAGCCAGCTGGTCACTTTTGGCCCACTGCCCCACCACATATACATGATAGAAACTTGTTTTATGCAGCTTCTTATTAGGTATACAGTACATAGAAAATTGATGAAAACTGGGTATTATTCAATTCAATTCAATTTCTTACCCTGCAGTCAGCATGTAGTATGCCATGTGGCAGGGGGCAAAGTGCCAGAATTT
>JAQGCC010001414.1:0-23926 GCA_034698905.1 Xestoiulus laeticollis | reverse complement strand
TTTGGCGACTATGAATTCATAATAAGCACTTCTTCATCAAGTAGTACTTCATGAAGGAAGCCTTGACTGAAACCAATTAAGTATTACTTATTTGCACCTTTATGAATATGAATCATGACTTAAGCACTCGTATAAGCATGCCTTGATTCAAGTAGTACTTATTTGACAACTATGAATTCCGGCCTAAGTGTAACAGGAGTAACTACTTCAAGTACTGGAAATGATCCTAACCACTGTGGGTTAAGTTTTCCTACATATTCCTTTCCTGAAGGGACTTCTCAATGCGTTGTTTCTTAACGAACACAAGGTCTCCTACTCGAATCTGCACATCTCGTCTGCGACGTTTCTCTTGCTCTATCTGTGCATGCTGTGCTAGCTTTAAGGTTAGAAGCTGCAGTTTCCCATGTAATCTTCAATCCTTGCAAAAATTTCTTTAACTCTGGTACTTCAATGGCTCCTGAGTCCAATCCAGATAACCACAAGAGGGGGTGAGTCCCTACTCTTCCTGTTGTCAGGTGCAGCGGTGAATGTGATGTACTCTTATGCACTGAAGAGTTACTGTATATGCCAGCTCAGCACATTTAATATACTGGTCCCATGCATTTGGCTGATCCGTACAATATGCTCTCAAAGCTCTCCAAAACTCTGATAGAAATCGAGCATCCCGGTCGCTCACGATTTTTCATGGAAATCCTCTTAGTCTAACTACTTCTTGAAAGTAAATCTTTGCTACTTCCTTAGCCGTCACGGGAGTCTTTGTCGGTATAACAGTTACCCATTTAGACAACTTGTCAGATCGTATGTTTTTTTTTTTTACCGACAAGGTTGGCTTAGTGGTTATGCTTAGCTCCTTGATTTCAGGAGACCCGGGTTCAAACCCAGTTCGGCTATCCTGGTTGTGGTTTTTCGTGGTTTCCCACAACCTCCATTAATTGCCTATATAGGCACGTAAAGGCGAATACCGGGATAGTTCCCCAAAAATCGGCCACGACCGTATACTCTTAATTCCCTTTAAAATTCTGGCACTTTGCCCCCTGCCACATAGCATATACTACATGCTGACTGTAGGGTAAGGAATTGAATTGAATCGTTTCCATCCGTAGTAACTGGCAAGCTTGTCACAAAGTCCATTGACATGGTCTCATGGTTCTGAGGGAATCTAAGTGGCTTGACGGAATCCAATTGGTCTCTGATGTGAGTTTTTGGCACGGGCACACACAGCACATGCTGTTACGATAACCTTTGCCTCAGCATCTAGTCCCAGCCAGTGACAAATTGCTCGAATTGTCTGAATGAATTTTCTCTCTCCTAAATGTCCACCAATGACTGTCTCGTGCCATGCTTTAAGAAGTTCCCGTCGCAGTTCCTTCTCTGGGAATCACGATTCGTCTTTCTCTTCTTACTTGCTTCCAAAGAAGTTGGTCTAGAACGATAAACCGTTGATCTATTTCTCCTTCCTCGTAAGGTTCTGTGAAATACTTCCAATTGTTGTCTGCATGCTGTGCATGGCTGAAGCATTGTCTCCACTTGGGCTCCTCCGTGACGAGAGCGTGTAGTTGAAGCGTTCTACAACGTCTCGTGAGTGCATCGGCAACGACATTCTGTTTACCCTTAATATGGCGTAGTATCATTGGGAAAGCTTAAATCCTCTTGACTACCCTTGCCTGAGATGAAGTTAAAAGGTACTATTCCCACCAATTGAGATAATCCAGCATTGTCAGTCTAGATGGTAAATTGCTTTCTCAGTAGGTAGGGTCTCCATAGCATAAGTGCATAATCCAGTGCAAGAAGTTCTCTATGGTATGCATTGTAATTCTGTTCTCCTATGTGAAATGTGTGAGAGGCCTATGTGAAAGGTTTTAGGTCCCTTGGTTTCTGATTGCTTTTGGCGGACAGGCCTGCTCCAGCAGCTACGTCTTAAGCATCGACATGAATGATCAGTTCGTCTTCTTTAGATGGAAGATGCATTACTGGTTGTTTCATTATCGCTTCCTTCAAATCCTTGAAAGCCTTTTCCATCTCTGCTGTCCAAGCAAATGGTACTTTTCTTTGTGATCTCCAGCATTAGTCTCGATTTCCCTGAGAACTTTTCCACAAATATGCGGTAAAAGTTGCACAATCCGAGGAATGATCGCACCTGTGGTTGGAGTAGGCCAGTTCTGCACTTTTTCTACCTTCTGTTGCTCCATCTCAACGGTTCCTTTCCCCTATTTGGTATCCTATGTATTGCATGTGAGTGCAGGCTAAATTGCACTTTGGTGTATTCGCAAAATATCCAGCTTCTCGTAGTGATGCTAGTACATCATCCAAATCTTTCAGATGTTGTTTCCAATTTGTACTGTAGATCAGGATGTCATCTATGTATGTGGCCTCACAATGTCCCAACCATGGAAATTAGACTGAGTTGATGACCCTTGTGAACATCGCTCGGCATTCACCAATCCAAAAGGCATAACCCTGAACTTATTTAATCCATGTGGGGTTCGAAAGGCTGTCTTTGGAACATCCTCCGGCTCCATAGCTATTTGCCAATATCTGCTCTGCATATCAATTTTAGTAAATTATTTTGCTGTGGCTACTTGATCAATCAAGTCTTCCACTAAAGGTAGCATGTTGCATCAGTGATTGTCCAAAGATTCAGCTGTCTGTAGTCAACACAAAAGTCTAAATCCTTCCTCCTTTTTGTCAAACAAAAAACACAGGAGATGTGTATGGGGAAGATAAAGGCTTAATCATCCCTTTCCGTAGGCCCAAGGAACAGCTTGTGGCTTCAATCTGATTTGGTGTTTCGTCCATTCTTCTGGTGGTAGCTTGAAAGGCAGTTCATCAGGAAAGATTGAACGGTTCGCTTTAATCACCTTCTTGTAATCAGGGTCCATTATCTCCATTGCAGTATAGATTTGACTGTACTGTTGCTTTTCCTCTTTCGACAGTCCGCTGGCTCTCGATCTTCCTTTCCATTTGGTACCGAAATGGCATAAATCTGAGCTTTACGAGCGGTTCTGATGTGTGAGCAGCAGTCCATTAAATTCAGTACATGGTTGGCTTTGACCTCTTGTTCTTTTGACCATGGTATCAATCGGCACCATCTTCCTCGTTGTTTTACAGTTACGGTTTTGGCCTCACAGTCGATTCGGGGTATCCTTGTTTCTAATCAATCCTTTCAAGATAGATATCATATTGACCTATGTCTTGAGTGTCAAAGACCCACTCTTCGCGTATCGACCGGATTGCCACGGCAACAACTTTTGCACTCAATATCATATGTTGTCCGTTCGGCATTGAAACTTTACGGTCTACTACAAGTCTTTTCTTCGATTTTCAACTCAAGTCTTCTGGCGGTTTCCGTACTGATGTAAGATCCATTACATCCACAGCACTTGAAGATCAACCTTTTTGATTCCTATCTTAATGCTGATCAGTAGGCTTAACATCAGGTAACCTTCAAGGTGCTACTCGTTGATATCAATTTTTGTTTCGGAAGAATTGAGCCAGATGTACTATCTATCCGCAAAAAAAGCACATCCTGGTTTCTTCACAACTTGGTCCGAGGCGAGACTCATCCGCTCCATTGGAGTCTCTTCCCTTTATACAGTTTTAAACTGAACGCTAGCCTTACGTCCATGCGGTGACTGTAGTGACTGCTCATACCTAGGGTAATGTGGTGGTTGCTCTTGTCGAGGATACGAAGGTGGCGGCTCGTGTCTGGGATAACGTGGCGGCCTATATCTTCTCCATCTTGAAGATGGGTTTGACCCCCCTACCAAATGGCATTTATTTGCTGACTGTAGGGTACTGAGTTGAATTGAATTGAATTGAAGATGGTCGCTGCCTTTGCGACCCTTGATTTTCCCTCACCTTGACAGTAGATGGATTATAGATTGCTTCGTAGTCTCTCAGGGCACTAAAGGCAGCTAAGAGCGTCTTTGGTTTCCGAAAAAGCAACTCCTTTCGTAGCTCCAGTCTTGTCCCTCTTACAAAGTGGCATAGCTAGTTTGTAATATGCATGTCCGGTGTCCTGGCAATGGCTGCTTGGAAGGAGAGGATGTATTCCTCAATAGTCTCCGTCTGTTTCAGGTACAGCACTTTGAATCTCTCATGCGTACTGTTAGAGGTCAAGGGTTGCGGCCCTTAAGACGTGTCAAATGGACCTGCCCAGAGGGCGCCATTTTGAATAGCCTTTGACCTTTCCTTTGTTATCATGTGACAAGAGACGCCATTTTGTTTTTTTATATTATGATTCTTGCTTGTCACTGATTGTTATACCTTCTTCAGATTTTGTCCAAGCTGGACGTCCTATTCTTTGCTGCTATGTTAATTTCTATACTTTAATTTTCTTTTGTTAACTACATGCATTGTGCTTTGGTTAAAATAAACCAATACTGAGAACTTTATTGGATGCCTTATTTCAAACAAAGGTTATGGTCTCTGCATGACTTCAAAAGACAGTAAGAACTTTTTTTTTACAAATAAGTAATTTCTGTGGACCAGGAAGTCGTTTAACTGGTCCAGTTGATTGTTACAAGTGGCCGTTTTAAGGACAACTTATCCAGATAAAGTTGCAGCTGCTATCCAGCAGTTCCACCAGCTAATCCTCTGAGACAATAAACACGAATTAGCATGGCTTCAAGCAACAATGGACTTAGTAGCGGCTGCGTTGATCCGACACGACTTCATTTCAAGATTTTGAATGCCACCAACTACCAGAACTGGTCGCGAGATATGAGGTACCTACTCTTAGAACGCGGCTGTTGGGAAGTGGTGGCCGAACCGAAGCCAGAAGCAGCAGACCAGACTTGGAGAGATCGAAATGGACGTGCGATTAATATCATTGGAATGTGCATTGACGACGGACAAAAAAGAATAATCAAAAAAGTCTACTTCTGAGAGGAATATGTAGATATCCCTGGAAAAGCAGTATGGAGAGCTTAAAAAGAAGACTCGCTGTGCCCTTTACTATCGATTAGCGACGATTAGATGGACGACTGGTACAATTTACCAATATATCGATGCAGTGAAGGATCTTGTCCGACATTTGGAGTCGACTGGCGTCGAGATCGACGACCAGCACTACGTTTCGACTTTGCTAATTGGAATGCTAGATTTTTGGGAAAACTACGTCGACGGTCTTCAAGCACTTGATGAAACTCTTCTCAAGCCTGATTATGTTATTAAATGCCTGATTATGCATCAAGAATGCAGAGTTCACCGGAAGGCTGGTCAGGAAGCAGCAACTCCGAATTCATCTGTTGAACACGCTGCACCTGCAACCAACAGCAAAGGCCAGAAGAAAAAGAATAATGCAAGGCCCGAAAAAATGTCTTGCTACAATTGCGGGCGACAAGGACATCTTTCTATAGATTGTTGACGGACAAGGAAGGGGAAGCCAAAGGCTGCAGCAAAACCAGTGGTCTCCTTCAAACCCGTAAAGGAGGAAGTTGGAGAAGGAGCGAGCCATTCCTCAATCATCGAAAAAGCCTTGCGTGTGCACTGTCTACCGGCCACCATTACCAAAGGCGTTTGGTGCGTCGACTCCGGGGCTACAAGCCACATGGTAAATGACAGGTCACTGTTCGATGAATTTAAGCCACTAACAAAGACAGTACAAATAGCTGATGCAGAAAGAGTGCAAACCAAAGGACAAGGAACAATTAGGCTAAACTTTCGTCTTCGTTTTTGGAAAGTGCAGCGCCTTCGTTTGGAAAACTGCTTGTATGTGCTATCCTTTGTGGAAAACCTGTTTAGCTTACCCAAAGCGATCAAAGCAGGTATAGTTGCTAACTTCAGGAAAGATTTAGCAACATTCAGCTCAGAGGACGACGCAAAGGTGATTACTCGCCTTGAAGCAAAAATGGAAGATGGACTTTTTAAGGCAAAGGAGCGGGCACGTGTTGCGAAACACGTTGCCAATATCGATTTGTGGCATCGACGGTTCGGGCACCGTGACAAAAAAGCCATTAAAAAGATGGTACGTCATCAACTCGTTACTGGCTTGGAGCTAGCAGTAGACGTGGAGAACTATCCTACCCGTCAGTGCTGTATGAAGGGGAAGATAGTTTAGAAAAGTTCTCTCAAGCAAATCGCGATCGGATAAACCACTCGACCTCATTCACACAGATGTGTGTGGGCCAATGCCAATAAAATCATGCGGCGGTAATTGGTTATGTCTTGTCATTCGTGGATGAATACTTGCGATTTACCAAGATTTTCCTGTTGAAATCAAAGGTTGACGTGCCACGAGCCATCAAGGAGTATGTCACCGAAATGCAAACGCGGTTCGAACGTTACGTTAAAGCATTCAGAAGCGACAACGGGACTGAATACATCAATCAAACAGTACGGGACTTCCTTAAAGAGAAAGGTATCCGCCAACAGTTTACCGTCCGTCATACTCAACAAAAAGGAGTGGCCGAACGGAAAAATCGGTTGATCTTAGGCCGGAATTCATAGTCGTCAAATAAGCACTACTTGTGTGTTAAAAGTATACAAATAAGTACTACTTATACGACTATGAATTCCGGCCTTAGAGATGGCGCGATGCATGCTGTTGGACGCCAGCCTTAACAAACATTTTTGGGCTGCAGCTATCCTTTACGCCACATATCTCCAGAACAGGTTACCAACTTCAGCAATTGGTCGGACCCCATATGAGTTGTACTACGGAAGGATCCCTGATGTCAGAAATGTCCGAGTGTTCGGTGCTCACGTTCTGGCACATGTTCCAGGAGCTCTATGCAGGAAACTTGACGACCGTTCCGAAGACGGAGTATTCATAGGCTTCACCTATGGGATCAAGGAGCTTGATCCAGCTACACGACGCATTTGGCATTCACACACAGCAGTCATTAGAGGATAAACTAGTTGTTAAAGAAAAACAGCTGGTAAAGCCAACTGCCCAGCTCGAGGAGGTGTGGTGGCCAACGTTCACGGACGATGATATCCCCGTCGTACCACCAGCCACTACGGTTCTCAAAACACCCCCAATGCTGGAGTTGGCAACAGATGATGACTAAGATGACAGCAACTATAAGGAGTTTACCGACATTAATGATGCCTCAGTCTTCGAGGAAAATGACAGCAGTTAACCTGACTTGCAACAGGACAACGAAAACGACAGCAACGAGACTTCAACACAATCTTCGCCACCTGCTGCAGTAATTCCCCCGCGACGGGGTCGGCCACGGAAAAGTGAGAGTAAAGCTTCTCTCCCAAAACCTGTTGTCAAACTCAAACAGTCAACCCGTTCAACAGCCGGCAAACCTCCTGATCGTCCGGCCATGGCAGTTAACGAACATGCATCGGAGCCAGCTAATTGGAGTGACATATTGAAGCTACCAACAGCAGACAAGAATAAATGGAAGCAGGCCGCTAGTGAGGAAATAAAGTTTATCCAACAGCATCATGTGTGAGACCTTTGTGACCTCCCACCTGGCAAACGAGCTGTTACCTGCAGATGGTTGTTTCGAGCTAAGCAAGTTGACGATGGACAGGTGCAATCGTACAGGGCCCGTCTTGTTGCTCGTGGTTTTACGCAAAAATTCGGCGAGGACTATAATGCTACCTACGCACCTGTTGTCACCCATGATACTGTCCGTTTGTTGTTGGCCATAGCAGCTACGAAAAAGCTTCGCGTCCGTCAGCTTGACATTAAAAGTGCCTATTTGAATGAAGTATTAGATGATGAGATCTATATGATACAGCCACCAGGATTTGTCGTCAAGAGTTGTGAAGAAAAAGTGTGTCGGCTTAGGAAGGCAATTCGCTCATCACTCGGCTTTGTGCAGAGTGGTGCTGATCCTTGTTTGTTCAGACGAACCGACAAGAATGGCGAACAGACATATATGTTGATGTATGTTGATGATCTACTGGCCATTAATAAATCTTCTTGCGTCACTGAAGAGATAAGACGACAACTTAACCAGCACTTCACCGTAGGTGATTTGGGTGACATTAACCACTACCTCGGCATAAAAGTAAAATGAACTGCTGAGGTCGACATGTTACTGTCCCAAGCTATAAAAATTAGGAAGTTGCTGGACGACAATGGCCTTACTAAGGCCAAACCTGCAAAAACTCCGATGACAACAAGATTCCTGGCTGCTGACACTGATGCGTCTCCACAATTGCCAAGAAACAACCAATACCGTAAGGCTATTGGATCACTGACGTACCTAGCAACCGTGTCAAGACCAGATATTGCTGCCACAGTAGGCATTCTTGCCAGAAGAGTAGAGACACCAACTCAATCCGATTGGGAAGCTGCCAAACGAGTGATGCGTTACCTGTCCACTACTTGCAACAAGAAGCTAAGTTTTCCGACGATAAGTGATAAGTGCTTCGATTTTTTGTGGACGCGGACTGGGCCACTGACCGCAGTGACAGGAAGTCGACAAGTGGATGTTTTTAATTTCAGCTCAGCTACGATTGCTTGGAGCAGCCGAAAGCAAACCACTGTCGCCACATCATCTACTAGAGCTGAGTATCTTGCGGCTTCATCAGCATCCCAGAATGTGCAATGGCTTTGACAGCTGCTTATTGACCTCGACATGCCGCCACTTGGTCCCATCCTGGTGTTCAAAGATAACCAGGGGTGCATTAAAATGATATTGGCGGACCGGTCGACGGCTAGTACCAGGCACATTGATATCAGTCACCATGTTCTCCGTGATTTACGCCAACGCCAGATTATTGATGTCCTCTATCTACCAACAGAAGAGATGATTGCTGATATCATGACCAAGCCACTGCCGAAGGTGGCCCATAACAGATTGTCGGCCCAGCTGAGATTGTGCGACCGCGAGAAAGAGGATGCCATTCATTGACCGACAATCAAGAACTGAAAGCATCTTACTGAGTTGCACAAATTGACTTTAAAGTGTGCTTCGTGCTAACTTTTCTTTTCTTTTTTAATTTGTGTGGCTTTCTTGTTGGGATGTGTCATGAGAAGCATGGTGCTGATTAGATCACAAATTGCAGAATCCGATCATCACTATCCTTCGCTCCTTCATGCCTGAAGGTGTGTGAGAGGGTGTTAGAGGTTAAGGGTTGCGCCCCTTGAGACGTGTCAAATGGACCTGCCAGAGGGCTCCTTTGTTGTCATGTGACAAGAGACGCCAATTTGTTTTTTCCCATTATGATTCTTGCTTGTCACTGATTGTTATACCCTCTCCAGATTTTGCCCAAGCTGAACATCCTATTCTTTGCTGCTAGTTTAATTTCTATACTTTACTTTTCTTTTGTTAACTACATGCACTGTGCTTTGGTTAAAATAAACCAATACTGAGAACTTGATTGGATGCCTTATTTCAAACACGTTCGTTGACTAGTCTCCTCCAAAAGCGAGGGTTACTTGCTGAATGAACTAGTGGAAATCTCTCATTGGTCCATGTAACTTTACATGTCCAACATACCATTCCAGAGCTCACCCTGTGAGTGCTCCTAAGGCATGGTGAGGTAGAAGACCTTCGCTTCGAGCGGCGGCTATCTCCTTCATGGCATCCAGCCATGGGGATACTCGTTTCCCTGGTTTTTCTGTAAAAGCTGGCAATTTCAGTCTATCAGCACGATCCATGACGATGACTTGCTGTAGGGCCATCTGCCCTAGTTGTACGTTCGTCTGTTGTTGCATCTTTACATGTTTGGTGATGATGTTTATCACATTTTCTGAAGTGGTGGCTATCTCGTCGGTTGTTCGAGGTTTAGACATAATTAACCATGATGATCCAAAAATCAGCTTCACCAAGTTTTGGTAGTCTTCTACGATGCTAGCTTGCTTCTGTGGATATAGCATGAACAACCATGCTTTACATCCTGCTATCTCCGTTGCAGTGGAAGTCTCCGTGTGAGTCAGCAAGGTGATTCTCTTTTGACAAAAGTATTTATTCTCCATCCGACACAAAAAACAAGTTAACAAAATTAAAATATCACTGCAAACCGTCCTGGCTTGTTCATTGTACGAAACTGTAATCCATCTTCTTCTTCTTGTTAGTTTATTCCTTGCTGTGTGGCAATAGGCATCACCACATTTCAGTCTTTAAATGTAAACACAATAACTTCACAAACGCGGATTAACTTAGTTGCCCGAAACGTGTATTAAACATAAACAATAAATACTGTCCCGACTTGTTTTTTTTTCCAGCAGGTTCTGGCAGTAGGCATCAGTCCTGTACTAGATCACTTCCCCGTGTTGACTCTCTGGCTTCAGAGTTTGTTCTGCCTTTTTCCTAAACTTTCTTGCTCTTTTTATTCACCATCTGGATTCAAACATTTGATGGCAGCGCCATCTGGATTGCATCATAATCGTATTCCGGGAATACCTACATTGTGCAGTGCAGGCATTCCAAGATCATGGTTAGTCACAGCCAGCGTGATCTTCTTGACCTTTGGTAGCTGTTCATAAGTATTGATTATCAATTATCTTGGGTCTGTTTCTTAATTGGTTAATTGGTTGTGCAATCTGCTTGTTTTAAATTTTGCAACAAAAATATAAAAAAAATGTAAGGCGGGCAGGAAAACCGTCTTACATGCTTTGTGTATGTTATTTATAAGGTGTCGCTAGGGGTTGATCGAATTTTTCATAGTGCATTTATTGATTCCTGTGATGTTCTTTGCATCAGTCGACCCAGATGGTCTAAAGGGACAAATGTATTTGTTGTTGTCTTAACCAATGTTAACCCTGGGATGATTAACTTTTGTCAGGGTCGCACGGGTCCAAACATTCATGGAATGTGGCCGCTTAAGGATATTTTCTATCCCTGAAATTCTACATTCCAGACGACTAGTATATGTGCTGACCAGATTGGTTAATTGTTAGTTCTCGCTGAGCTACGTTATGTAACGTATCGTGCCTCATTTAGAAATTATCCGTGCCACTCTGAAACCTCGAATCAATTTTTTCGTTAAAAGCTTACGAGGCTAGTTGTGCGTTAATTTTTGCTATTTCTGTTATTACATCGACATTTGTACCTTTATTTCTCTTGTCAGACAAAATGTCCAAGACCTGTTATCGCCAATGGGGCGTAGTTTGTTCGTTTCACTCCTGTCCGGTAAAATTTTTAGAAAAGTCTCGGAAATAAAATATTTTAATTGCAACCTGTGTTTAACGAACTCTGTCCTTCGCGATGGCTTCTAAAGGAGGCCCAGCTGCTAGCACTCGAACTAAAATGGCCTCACATGGTGGAGGTGTGTCGAACCCGTCCTCTTCGTCAACTGTGTCATCACAAATGGTACCCCAATGCCAGAAACTGACAAATTCAGCTATGCCGAAACCATATTGGACGAACCCCTATCACCTACGGTCTCTACAGAATCCACTTCGGTTTTCACGACGATATTCGTCAACATTTGAAAACCAAATTGGATGAATTGGCTTCATTAGTACCAAGATTTCAAACTCAGTCAACTACTTCTCCTATCAACGAGACCATGCCTGCAATCCCTCACAATAAAAAACGCAAATTCCCCTTTTATACGGGAAAAGGCATAGTGCCGGATTTTTTAGAAGAATTTGAAGCGGCAGCAGAAGCTCAAGGCTATCTAATCAAAGACTATCCAGCTCAATTCCGTGCACAACTTTTGGGCGGAGCCCTGTCCTGGTATAAAATGTATAATCTACGTTTGCAAATGGTTAGAACAGTACGAAGCCTTTTTAGATGTTTTCCATGATGTACGATCCAAAAGAGCGCGTCATGATCAATTGGACAGACGAGTTCAATGTCCTGAAGAGGGTGTTGTTGAGTACTTCTTTGCAAAGCAACTCCTGTGTCTACAGGTCGATACTGAAATGTCCAAGAAGGAGCAATTCCGTCACATAGAGAAGGGGCTACGATTCTACTACCAACGAATCTTCGTTAGTAATATCCCCTCGGACCTCGATGGATTGCGACGGCGTCTACAGGACATCGCCCCTTTATATGAAGCTTCCCGCCGAAACATAGCTCGCTACAACTACATCCTCAACCGACATCATCTACTGTTCCTACGGTACCATCATCTTCTGCTACGAGTGTTGTTAATTTTTCAGTATCGCAACAACGCCCTACTTATTGCTATGGATGCAGTCAGCAAGGCCATGTTAGACGTTTTTGTTTTCTTCCACCAGATCAACATCGACCAGTTCCGAGTCGGCAACCACCAATCACTAATTTACATGTTGATATTGATGATTCCCGCTTAGTCAAAATCTGGATCAAACTTAACAATGACAATGCTTGGATTTCATTGACGGTGGAGCGGTTCGGTCTATTATTACTAAGAACTACGTCGAAGTCTATTGTTTGAAAATGCAACCTTTACCTGTCGATGAAAGAAGCCTTGTCGATGCTTCCCACAATCCCATTAAATTGATTGGTTTTATTAATGTTCACGTACAAATCTTGGATCGCATTATTGACCACACATTTTGCGTGATGGATCGTGATGGCCCTTTAGCCATTTTTTACTTGGAATTGACTTTCAAAAAACCCACGGGCTGGCCTATTTGCAAGAAATGTGATTTTTTTTAGATAATCGTGACAGTTTTTTCACATTTCAACAAGCTTGTTCTCGACCACCCGAACTGGACATGGCTGATGAACCTTGATTATGTAACAACTTACTACTCTACGTCTTCAACTTCGTTTCCGTTATCACTCGCTGCACCAGCTACGTTAATATCTTGTTCCATTACCAATATTTCTTGTATCGTTCCAAATATGGCTCCTCCCGGAGAACTTTGTACCATACGTCCGAAAGATCATCTTGATTGGAACGTACGTCCTGCGTATGGCATTTTTTTTGTCACCGAAAAAAGATACTGCGACTTAGAGATCGCTAACTTTACTTCGGGGCCAATTACTTTGCCCGCCGGTAAAATTATAGCTATCGCTTCGACAAAGGATGACCGGAGTCCCTAACCTCGGTAGCAAATTTTGAACCAGCTGTTTCTGTGGATTTTTTCGCCTCCTTACAACTACTGGGGCAACAATTTGGTGGCCCCAAGGAACAAAAACCGCGGTTCAGGAGGAGGGTGGCCCAAAATTTGCCGACATAGACCGCATATAATACAAATTGGATTGAGCATTTAATCGATTGGAACAGCGAGAAGGGTCCATAAAACTCCTATTCGAGGAACAATGGGTAGCTTTTGCAAAAGATCAGGACATCATCAAGCAGAAAGAGCAGCAGTTAGAAGAGGGTTTTGCAGATCTGAACTTGAAACAAGCAGAGAAGGCCAAGGAAAGAAATACCATGGAAACAGAGTGGGCCGACAGAGGATGCCTGGCGTGCAGTACGGGATGCTCAATGCCACCTGGAAGCACACACAGAAAACGTCACCGTCACCTGGACCTATCGCCACAGATCCCATGTGCCATCTGGACAGGCGGCACCTGATGCCTATAAAGAATTGGAGCCACTGGACGAGAATGGGGACTGAGGATGTCGGGTTTGGAGGATAGTTTTGTTGTCTTGCTTTCAATTTATAATTTTTTATACTTGATATTCAAGCAATACTGTAGATTTATTTAATGTGGCATGGAGTGCTCACGACTGCAGGGTGGTGTCAGGGAAAGCTGAAGGTATTCAACCCCGGATGGGGGTCAATATTTCAGTCGGTGGCACCCTTCCACGCCACATGCGAGAATGTTGGCACCTGGCCACATTCTGAGGGAGTTTAAATATATAGGTGATTGGGTCCTGAAAAGTGTTAGTCGGGTTTTAGGGCGAGAGAGAGGACGTCGTAGCGATTGTCGGGAAATTCTTATTGAGTTACGCCCGTCAAACCGCTGCTTAAACATTATGGGTTTGCCTCTATTGCCCGCGGAATAGTTAACCCAATCAAATGGCCATACCAGCAATTTTAACTGCATTGATTTCGTCGTTGTCGGGTTCATTTTTTATATGTTGTGATCACCCGGACAAGCAATAAAGTTTGATTGCTTTCAAGATCCTGATCTCTGTCTGAGTGCATCATAGGATGTCGGTTCCTCAAGACGGCCCTGCCGCTAATACATGAGGCCGTACTGGCTTACACAGATTATGAATCAGCACAGCGAACACAATTACCTTTGTCTAAAATGTTTTTTCACAGCATCTTAGATAGTGCTGAAATCGATGAAATGGCTTAAATCTCGAGTACTTTACATAATACAGGACTTTATACTTGATTACTCCCACCTCATTACAGATAAATCAATGATGATTAGAGAAAAAAGTTTAGACAAAACTTTAGCGTTTTGATCGTAGATTCATAAGCTGCACACAAAAAAACTGAGATCCCCATTGAAAATTACAAAAAAAATTGCCCAAAGATCCTTAAGGGCAATTTTACGCAACATCTAAATCAGTTTAATATTTATTAAACAGCTCTGTTCCAAATATCATGTTTTTATCACAAAGTGCACAAAGTCAATTATTTGTTTACCTGCACCACTATTTCTATCACAGTTGTATTATGAGCTCATACTCTGATGATATATCAATACTTTAATATTAAATAGATCTAGCACATTTTATGCCAGTATTTTGAAAGTGGTCTGTAAATTTAGTCCTTTTTGAAATTTGAAGGCAATTACAGTTTCATAACACATTATGCATGGGTTCTTAAAAGGTTCCTTAATTGCCTCTTATCTTGTAAATAATGTATCCAATTTGTCTGGAATTAAATTTGAATATTGTCGAGAAGATTAATTTATTCCATAAATATCAAACCTGTTGATGGTTTGAAGGTCATTAACTCCCTCCAATAGGTAAAGGCTAATTAGGAATGTTTGGTGATGGGCCAACACATTCCTAATTATTGAACTTTCATGACTGCCCATTTTAGAAAGAGGGCGCCACCATTACCCAAGGTTACCTGGTAGATTGAAGATAAGAATCTTCTCAGTTACTGAAAAGCGGTTGTACAGACAGGACCTCAACAAAGGTCTACAGTTTATGGACCCAAACACACAAGATTCTACAGTCAAGGATTCTTCTACAGTCCAGAATTCTACTACACAGGATTTTACAGTCCAGAATTGTACTACACAGGATTCTACAGTCAAGGATTCTACAGTCAAGGATTCTACTACACAGGATTCTACAGTCTAGAATTTTACAATCTAAGATTCTACTACACAGGATTCTACAGTCTAGGATTCTCCAGTCAGGGATTCTACAGTATATGAATCGGAAATCTTCAGGACTCAGAAATTACCACAAGTAAGAAACAAAAACGGCTCTTTTAAGAGCCACCAAAGCAGAGAGAGAGATTACAGGTTTGCTAAATAGTATTAGTTCTCATTTGGTTTTCAAACTCCAACAAGTTATGGGCCCAGCACGCTTCCACTGCGTTTTTTTTAACAATATTAGCCTGTTTCTCTTTATCTCTGGAAGAGCTTATTAAGGAATTCTAAATCTTCAATCAACATTATAATGGCTGATGGAGGAGCGGATGTTGTGCCTCAACAACCTCATTTTCCGAAGTTTAATGGATCCAGCAACTTCCACATCTGGAAACGCAACATGAATATGCATCTTGCTTCCAGAGGATTATTGTATACCATTCAGGAGGCACCACCTGCACCACTTTCATTAGGAGCTTCAGAAGCCATGATGGAAAAGCGAGTAACGGATACTCGGCAACGAGAAAAAGCTTTGGGACATATCTACCTCAGCATGGAAGAAGTGGTTTAGGATGTTGTTGGGGAGCTGGAATGCCCCTTTGCAATGTGGAAGACCCTTGCAGACACATATGAGCCGTCAACTAGAGCCCACATTGCAGCTCTACGCTTACAGTTTTTCACCGTAAAGATGGCACCACAAGAGACCATGGAAGTTTACCTTAGCCATGTTGAGAAGGCTGCTACAGACCACTGGACACTGAAGAGCAACGAACGGAGCGACGATTCACTTGCCTATCAGATGCTTCAGGGATTGTCCCAGGAATATGAATACATGGCCCAGCAACTTTACGCATTGAAGGATCCGGACTTTACATCAAAGAATGTCAAGGATGCCCTCCTTGCTGAAGCTTCCACAACCGATGCCCTGGCTATTTCAAACATCAAGGCAAAGGATAAATGTCAACTTTGTGGAAAGAGTAAACCAGATCGGTCGCATAGCCAGGGAGTGTACACAACCAAGGAAGAAAAAGAGTGAGCTTCCTTCGCCAGCGACCGGAAACTCTTTGAAATCTGGGAAAGGAAACATCAAAAGTGACTACCTTCCAGGAGGATAACCTTCACGACTGCAACGAATGGCTTTGGGATTCCGGGGCAATGATGCACCTTTGCACTCATCGGCGATGGTTTGATGAGCTTCAGATGATTGAACCAAGACCACTTTGAGGCTTCCAAGGAGTTCCTTATGCGTGGCATTGGGACCATCAAATTTTAGTGCGACATCGGTGGTGTCGTCAGCAACATTATGCTAACAAATGTCGGCTATACTCCATCCGGACGAAGAAACCTAATCGCAGGTAGTCTGGCCGATGCAGCAGGACTTTCATATATGGGAGAATCAAAAATGGATATTTCAAGAGCCACTAAAGCAGAGAGAGATATTACAGGTTTGCTAAATTGTATTAGTTCTCGCTTGGTTTTCAAATTTCAACAAAACCCAAGCATCCCTGTATGGGATAATGGACAAGTTTGTAAATGTATTCATTTTTTGCACAAAATGTTTGGAATACATTAATTTAACAAGGAATGGAAAATAGAACAAAAAATATATGGGTACCTATTAGAATTTTCGAAGTTGACCACCTGCCCTATTTTTTTGAGTAGACGATGGATTGATTTTTGCGGAATTAAGCCTAAGACCTTCTTCACACCAACGTTGATGTAGATCAACTGATGTGGATCAAGAAAACTTTTGCGTGTTAATTCACACCGCAGAAATCAGTTAAACTGGTCACATGACCTATAGTATACAAGGCACAGTATACTAGGTCATGTGACCAGTTTAACTGAGTTCTGCGGTGTGAATTAACAGCAAAAGTTTTCTTGATCCACATCAGTTCTACATTAACGTTAGTGTAAATCAAGTGTAAGAAAACATTGAATTTTTATTTCAGTTTCAGCCAAGTTTTATTAGGATGCATAATTTATGAAATAAGGGTCCATTATGAGGCTCCATTATATAGTTTCAGACTTTCATATGTGAAACTACCACGTTTTTTTAAGTGAGACTGTGGTGACCATAGACGTACACTATGGTCGACCCCTAGCTACTGGATGAATCTTCATGCCAACCATGTTTTGATCACAGAAAAAGGGTGAGCCATGGCCCTTGGTCAGGGAGAGGTCACTTTGGAGAGAACGAGAACTACGAGAAAACGTGCGAACCCGAGCTCCGAAATCGACCATGCATAATGAGATGTTTTTTAATTAATTCGCCCAAAAAGGACTTAAATGACGCCTTCGAATAGAATGTATTCTTGTGAACATTAAATTTTAACAACAAATTCATGTCGCAATTAATCAACATTCCAACATTGATTACTGATAATTATTAAGGACATAGCTAGCCTTTGCGACCTCATACGTTCAAGCCATTCCGGATAATCGACGCCGTTCTGGATATTTGACGCCGCAAACAAGCTTTTCGCGAATGCCGGTTAACAGACGCCGCAAATACTCTGGTTAACCGATGCTGCAACGCCCCTATAACGTGCTAGTGCTACCTTCCCTGTACCACCGTTCCTATGCAGCGGCCCAAACACTCAAACCTAAAATAGAGGACGCCAAATCGCCGTCCAAACCACCGGCCGACATCGCCCGTGTCGCCTTTGTGTCCTCACCATTTTGGAAGGCGAATCCCTTGATCTGGTTCATACAGATCGTGTTGCTTGCCAGTTCGGGGATCTGCTGATGAAGCTACCTGACACCAACAAGTATGAATCACTCAAAGCCCGCATCATCGAGCAGTTCGCGGACACCGAGACTCAGTTTCTTTACACCCTGTTTCAGGAGGTACCCTGGGAGACCAACGGCCCACAGACCTTTTGCGGCGGGTGAAGGAGCTGGCCGGCGGACGCATAAGCGACGAGCTCCTACGCGACCTGTGGCTGCAGCGACTACCTGCATACGTCTGAGGCATTCTGGCAATCTCGGCTGAACCGCTCACCATCCTTGCCAAGATGGCAGACAAGGTCTGCGCCAGCGTTGGGAGGCCCATCCATCGGTTGCGGCCATCGCAGCGACACCCGCCGCCAGCGGCGATCCACACATCAACGCGCTTGCTGCATCAATAGTCACCATCGCCTCGTCGCTGGCCAGCCTGACAAATACCGTCAACGAGGCAACACGCGGAGCCCGGTCACAATACCATCAGAGATCGGGTACCCGTGACCGGAACAAAGCAGTTAAACGATGACCACTGCTGGTACCATCAGACCTTCGGCGAAGACGCGCGTCTGTGCGACCTCCTTGCTCCTTCCACCAGGGAAACCCTTCTTGCATCCACCGCCTGACTGTAAGGGACAAGATCATGGGGACCCACTTCCTCACCGACACCGGCGCGGTTGTCTCTGTAATGCCCACCGCCCCCGCGCTCAGCTACAACCTTTCGGCACCAACAGCCTGGCGATTCTGAATTATGGCACCCGGCTTGTCACCCTGAACTTGGGAATCTGCTGACGTGGACGTTTGTCATTGCGGCTGCATTTCAACCGATCATCGAGGCCAACTTTTTGGCCCGGTTCCAACTCCTTGTCGACCTCGCCGAAAACGTTTGATCGACTCGACCACGCAGCTGCACATCCTCAGTTGCGCCACGTCTAGTCCCGTCAGCAACGTTCGCTTCATGGTTGAAGACTAAATATCACCGGCTACTCGCACAGTACCCCGAACTCCTACGGCCGGATGCGCAGATTGTGCCCCCGAAACACACCGTTCCCCACTACAATGAAACAACCGGTCTGCCGGAATTCGCAAAGGCAAGCCGCCTTACAAATAACGGACTTCAGGCAGCCAAACACGAATTCGACTATATGCTGGCCCAGGGCATCTGCTGCCCGTCCAAAAGCCAGTGGGCAAGTTCGTTGCTGATGGTTTCCAAACCTCTGGCTACTGGAGACCATGCCGGGACTACCGGCGCCTCAACACAGTCAGTGCCGACCGCTACCCGGATCCGCACATGCAGGATTGCACACAGCATCCTCACAACGCGCATGTTTTCAACCCTCGACCCCCGGTTATCTCTGCAGATGTCGAGAAAACCGCAATCATTACACCCTTAAGCCTGTTCGAATTTTTCCCATGATGTCGTTTGGCCTCTGCAACACGGCGCAGACGCTCCAGCGGTTCATTCACGAGGTCCTGTGCGGACTTGACTTCTGCAGCCCGTGCTTTGATGATGTCCTCATTGGATCAAAGGACAATGATGCCTCGAACACCTCAGCATCGTCACGACGATTCCGCAAATTTGGTGTAATTATCAACCCCGCCAAGTGCGAGTTCGGAAAAGAAGCGGTTGCTTTCTTGGGGTACGAGGTCTCGGCGGCTGGGGTACGTCCTTTGAAGGAGAAGGTTTCGGCCATTATGGCCTTCCCGGAACCTATCGAAGTTCGGAAGATGCGGTGGTTCCTCGCTATTCTTAATTTCTACCGCCGATTTATTCCCCATGCCGCACAACATCAAGCGCTGCTCAACCAGTACCTGTTGAAAAGCTCCAAAAATGACCGGTGTCCTATCGTTTGGACTCCGGATACCAAACAGGCCTTGATCCAGTGCAAACAGGACCTCGTGAAGGTGACCACGCTCGCACATTTCTCCTCCCATGGGCAATTGGGCCTCATGGTGGATGCCTCAGACTTGGCAATCGGTGCGGTGCTGCAGCAGTTTAACAACGGACAGTGGCAAACACTTGCGTTCCAATCCAAAAAGCTTTGACCGGCGGAACGCAACTATAGTGCCTACGATCGGGAGTTGCTCGCGGCATAAGCGTCTGTCCAGCACTTCCGACACAAGGTCGAGGGTTGACCATTCACCATCTACAAGAACCACAAACCTTTGACCTTCGCTTTCTCCCAGCAGTCGTATCGGTCCTCGCAACGTCAACTCAGACTCCTCGACTACCTGGGCCAGTTCACGACGGACATCAGGCACGTCCAGGGGGCCGACAACATCGTCGCCAAAGCGCTCTCCCGGATCTCCATCATCACTAACTCCGCAACCGTAGCGACCGGCGTATCGTCATGGCCAACAACCGGCGACACGCAGCCGGCCACTTTAAACGGCCGGCTAGCACCGCCAGGCCTGGCGCCTCAGGAGCAGCCACCGCCTGACCCCGCAACAACTTCCGCCACCGCATCACGACCGCCCTCGAACGAACTCGCCCGTATTGCAGCAATTACCCCTTCGTCCCCCACTGACTTTCACCGTATGGCCGCGGCTCAGGCAATGGACGAATAGCTTCAGGCCGTTTTGCGCGATCTGACGTCCGTATCCCTGGAGATCCGACAAATCCCGCTGGGCAACAGAGACCTTCAGCTATTCTGCGACGTCAGCACGCAAGTCAACCGGCCGTTCGTTTCACCACATTTCTGCCGGTTGGTGTTCAACAGCCTACACGGTCTCTCTCACCCTAGTGTGCGTACCACCGCCAAGCTCGTTACAGCACGGTTCATGTGGCCCTCTGTGCGGGCCGACTGCCAGGCGTGGTCCCGTTTCTGTCTTCACTGCCAAAGGTCCAAAGTCTCGCATCATACCCACTCGACCGTGGGTACCTTCTCAACGCCCGACAACCGTTTCCAACATGTGCACATCAACATCGTGGGCCTGCTTCCGCTGTCCCGGGGATACACGTATGTCCTCACCTGCATCTACCGGTTCACGCGATGGCCTGAGGCGTTCCCGATGGACTGCATCACGGCGGAGGTGGTCGCCCGCAACTTTGTCAACGGGTGGATCTCACGATTCGGTGCACCCAGCTGCATTTCGTCCGACCAGGGCCGACATTACAGATTCGGCACTGTTCGATTCCTTGGCGAACTTGCTCGGCGCGGAACGAATCCGCACGACCCTGTACCACCCAGCAGCGATCGGTCTTATTGAGCGTTATCACCGTCAGCTGAAGGCATCCATCGAATGCCACGCAACCGAACTTTGGGCCGACGTCTTGCCCCTTATTTTGCTGGGAGTCCGCACAGCCGTCAAGACCGACATGTGCGTCTCAACGGCCGAGATGGTGTACGGCACGACGCTACAACTCCCAGGCGAGTTATTCGAGCCAGGCACCGCAGACACATGGATCTTCTTCGACCAGCACCACGCATTGCCCACGGCTGTGCCTCCGTTTTGTGCCGACAGCCCTCGTCACAGCTACCCATGTCTTTTTGCACCATGACACTGTCCGCCGCCCGTTGCAGCCACATTACAACGGACCATACGAGGTCCTCAGCCGGCGAGACAAGACATTCACTCTCAGAATTAAAGGCAAGCAGGCCACAGTCGAGATCGATTGGCTGAAACCGGCTTTCCTTTAGAATGACGACTTCGCCGATTCACCTTACACATCCGCCAGCCCTCCGACGCAGCCCTGTCCCTCAGGGACAGTTGTCCCCAGCCACGCCCGAGGATGTGTCGCGGTTAACACTGCTGTCCGCGCCGCCGACCAGTCAACCCCCGATAATCGTTAGGGACACGCCGCTTATAACACCGTCGCCTGCAACGTCCACCCAACAGTTTCTGACCAGCCAGTCCCACCCCGAGCACCCACGACCCGCTTCGTCATGGTCCGGTCGTCGGGTCAGCTTCAACACACGCTATCTTTAACGTCAACACTGGTGGGGGAGTACTGTGGCGACCATAGCATGACACTGGAAGAAACTCCATACCGACTACGTTTTGACCACCAGGGAAGCACAGAAAAAAAACGAGCCATGTCCCTTGCTCAGGGAGAGGTCACTTTGGAGAAAACGAGAACTACGAGAGAACGTGCGAACCCGAGCTCTGAAATCGACCATGCTTAATGAGATGTCTATTAATTAATTCGCCTTAAAAATGTATGTTTTTTAAACTGTTTGATATGACACCTTCAATTAGAACGTAGCCTTTTAAATGACACCTTCAATTAGAATGTTTAATTAATTAGTCAATTAGCATTACAGAGTCTGTATCGGCCCTCTTTTTTAATTACTTCGCGACTTAAGTTTTATGATTATGCCTCATTGAGTCAAACAGGCTGCATCTCTTAGTCTCACATGTGTCTATGACAGCATCATTGTTCGTTGCGTGCCACCTAGCAATAGGTAAATCATGCTTTAGGATATTGAAAGTAAGTGATCGTTTCACTTACAAAACATGGTAGTTTCACATATGATAATATCATAACAGATAGAAATGATTTTAAAAAGTTTGACATGCCATTCATTTTATAATACATTTTGCTGTACCCCTTCAGTTCAGTGGTTTTTGAAGATTAACGACTCCTCGAAATTAAATTAAGTTGGCATTGAGCAATCAATTGAAATTGCAAAAAAGGTTGTAAGCCCTTAAATTTTAAAGGATGAACATAGAAATTCTTTAATTATGCTACAATATAAAAAAATATACTGAATTCTATGATCCAGTACCACTCTGCATGTCCAGACCGTAGGAAAACATGCTATAAGCCAAACATGTAACCTGTTATGTGATAGTAGACTTATAGCCCACTTGACCTTTTGTACATGCAAGATTTTCAAATCATCAACATTTATTTATAAATAACTACATAGCAAATCAAACCTTAATTGAAGGTGACTGATTCCTACAAAACTCGTTGATCATGATTTGGACACTTAGGGATGTTTCTGTGAGGACGACACACTGTAAAAATTGCAAAGTATTATCATTAAAAATAAAAATCGCAAAAGTTAAATGACAAAAAAATACAACAATAGATAGGGTCTATTCAGGATGGAACAAATGTTAAACGTACATGTACCTATTCATTTTATTAACTGTTACAGTATAGCAATGGAAATTCTGTTTGTGCAGTGAAATAGGATCGATTCACAGTGGCGGCTCCTCCATTGGAGTACATGAGCACTTGAACCCTCAAAGGAAAAGGAGGAAAAGGAAGAAGTAAACTCAAATATTAAAATAATAATATTAAACATTAATATTCAGCCAAAAATCCGGCCATAGTCAACAATCAAACCCTTAACAATTTAATTCCTACCTGCCCAGAACAAGACATAACCCCGGGCGAGACGAGCTGGGCCTCATAGTCCCGTACATTTGCTGTTTCAATACTGGTTTTCAAAGCCATTTTCTCGATCGCACGTGCGATCAAGAAAATGGCTTTGAAAACCAGTTTTTGCAGATAGAGGCGGAGAGGTATGTGAGGGGAAAGGCCCTGCTCATAACCTTTCCGTTCGCACAGTTTTCAGTGTGCGGTAGCTCCTTATTTACAGCTAGTTTTCCGGAATTTATGTACTTTGAACCCCCAGTGAAAATATCCACGAGCCGCCACTGCCTTCAGTACGAGTTAGACCTTGCTAGAACCATTTGTTTGTCTGTAGCTACTTTTTTCGTGAAACAGTTTTTTCCATAGCGTTCCAGAAATGAGTGCCATCAATTTCGAACAACGGTGTGCCATCAGGTTTTACTTCAAATTTGGGCACACTGCAACGGAAACTTTTGCAAAACTTCAGCAGGCCTACGGAGACAATAATCTGCTGCATGCGAGCGCTTTTGACCTCCAGCCGTCAACGCTTTTCCCCGCGTAATTAGATGTGCGCATGTGCTGTTCATGTGCTAATCTACATGTAATTACGGGGCAAAAAGCGCTGCCGGCTTGTGTTTATCAGCGCGCTCACGTGAAGGAGCCTAATGTTTTGTCGAAAAGCCCAGGTTCTCTGGTTGTTTAATGCATTTTTAAAAGGAAAAGAGTCGACGGAACAAACAAATTTGCCAAAAAGTTTGCTCACCGAAAGTGTTTCCACAAACTTATGACGCGTTTTTGAGGCTTCAAAAAT
>JAQGCC010001413.1:0-23929 GCA_034698905.1 Xestoiulus laeticollis | reverse complement strand
AAATTTTGATCATGCAGTAGCTACAAAAATACTGCATTTTTATCAATTTTTATTTTTGTATTATAACAAGTAGTTTAAAAAAAAGTATGTATCAAAATTTCCCTCATAGCAAAACATGCAGTTTAGAGTCAGTTCAGTTCCCCCTGTTTTTATTAAGCGTTTTCAAGGGCATGTTGTTGACCATTAAATGAAACTGACTTTTATTGGGTCGTTATTAGTTCATTAGTAACATGGACTGCTAAAGCACCACTAAAATTATAGCAGTAATCTACTAGTACAGTAAATGCAATTGTACAGTAGAACCTCTCTAAAAACACGTAAGGAATGCACTATATATACAGCGAATATATAAAATGTAGAACCTGTCTAAAAGCATGTATAAGAAATAGATCGTATACAGCGAATATAAAATGTACATCTAATTAAATCTCACAATTGCAATGTAGGTAATGTGTTTTGGGCTGTTGACATAAATTTAAATAGCTTTGGTAGATTATATACATATACATGTACATGTATATTTTTTTTTCTTCTTCGGAATATGGAATGTCTAAAATTAATTATGTAAAAATGTACCAGAGCAAAAAGTATTCCAATGCCATTTTACATCAAAACATGTTATACAACTTGGTTTATTGCCTAACTAATGAAGTTTGGATACTGAAAGATATTCTAACTTAATGTAAGTTTTACCTATAGGACTGAAACTATTTCTATCCATTTTTTCTCCAAATGTTAACTGTTGTGCAATTTCAACACGGGTGTGACCCAATAAACTGCAGTCTTGTTTTGCTTAAAGTGTTTATTAAACAGTTCGGGTGTGCTTTTTTCAGCCTTTTAGCTGGTGCACTTTTAAGAAGTAATTACTATAGACATTCGACAATGTCGTGTGTATTTAAATAGTGTATAAGGATTTAACGTAAACATAGAAAGTGCAGAGAAGCAACTTTTAAATTCATCCATTTGGAACTGCTACTCGAGGCGTAAAATTTTTTTGTTCAAAATTTCATCTGAAAGTATGTACATGTACATGCAGTTGCAGCGAAAATGCGTTGAAATTCGTTTTGGAAAAATAAACCATGGATCCATGATTCATAGTCGAGCTTTGGCTCAAAGACAGTGCCAAAATACAGATTTAATCTTCCGAGTATCTACTCAGACATACATGGCAGTACTTTCTGAAGGAAAATTGGCTGCAAATGCATTCATGTGAAGCGAACTGTACAAGTCCTACTCACATGATTTAACACGCATTTAAAATTAGCTTTTCAAGCGAAATCTGTAAATTTAAAAAAATAAATTACTATTTAAACAGATATGAAATTAATTCAATCGATAGCAAGTATTGTGAACAGCCCACTAGAAAGATTTATGGCTATTAACGTTAATTTAGGTTTTGCTACATAATTATCATCTGTTATAGGATATTGCAGCTAACCATGAGTACATATAAAACTTTTAAACCCCTGCCGACTAAAAAAAAATTTTTTTGCCCCTATATGCTCCCTTTAACCTAATGATGGTATATGATCATCACATTAGCTGAACCTGCATATAGACCAATTCCTCCTAATAGGACAACTTGGTTCAGTCCCAGTGGTTTTTGCTATTCTCATTTTTTACTGTACACCTAGTCAATAACTAAGGAAAGTCATAAATATCCAATACCTATATAATATTGCGTCGTATAAATTCAATTTGTAGCACTCTGATTGCTATCATAAATCGCCTTTTTTGTACCCTCAATGATTTTAGTAGGTTTAATACCGTATTTCTCAAAACTGAGTAGATTCTGCAATTTTTGTATCCCATCCCTGGCCTAAAATTCTGTAGAAAACAATAAAAAAATTCTATTGCATTTTTGGTTTCTATTATTCTATTAATTGACATACATTAGATCAGGGTTTTTCAATTTGGCGCTGCGGTCGCATTCCAGTGGCCCTAAGAATCAGGAAATAATTTGAATTACATGTATACATGTATATAATTTTTGTGTTGTCAAACCATTATAAAAACACATGGTGGTGGTCTTCGGGATTAAATTTTTTTAGTTTAAATTAGTAATTAGTCAGGTGAAAAACATTGAATTAAAAGTGGTCTGTAATGTCAAACGTTTTGACTTGGTTCATGAGGTAAAGTATCGTTTACCTCTGACATTAATGTATATTGTCGACTTAATGTGATATTATGCTCGCTTTAAAAAAACAACTAACATTTGTATGATTTTGCATTTTTTTCAGGTAACATAAACTCAAGAATGATAGGATGAAAGGAATTCAAATTTCAAGAATTGAAGGAATGCTAACTTCTGGATTCAAGATTGTATCTATTATTGCTAATATTTTCAACTTCTGAGAATGTCATTGCAAATCATGCTTTGACACAAGAATTTCCTCGGTCATCTGGAATAGTGCTTCAACTTCTTATCAAATCTGTCATTAGAAATGACATGAAAGTTTTGACATGAATGTAAATCGGTCATCGTGAACCGCATTTATTACAATATTACTTCAGTCATCACAAATCGGCCTTCAATCCCTGTGAAAATCTGTCTTTGTGAATCACAGTTGAACTCCTACAAAATCTATACCTGAACAACTCCGGTTATCATCAGTTGCAAAGCTGTAATCGAAAATTGTGCTTATTACCAAGTGATTCTACGAAAACTCAATTGTGCCCTAACACTAGAACAACTTCTAGAATGCTTAGACTTCCTGCCAGTTCTTCAGTCATACACAATCGTATTAAGCACCATACTGAAATCCTGACTAGCTATCAGGTTCCTCGCCAAGAAATACAAATAAAATCTCCCGAAAAGCCGAAGATGCAAAGTACGGAGTGTGCTGACGAGCACTATATTTAAAAAAAATCCTTAAAGGTCCGTAATGTAACACTTAACGGCCTAACAAGGTTTGCTATACATGTATATGCGCATCAATGGGCGGGTTTTCGGTTCTTTCACATGTCTGAAAAGGACAACAAACTATATGTTGCAGTGCTTTTATATGTCGCGAAAAATGTGTCCTAAGCTGCTTTTATTTATGTCAATGATCATTACATTGTATGTCTTCGTTGAAGATAAAGGCGAGAAAGGTCGAATCCTTCGACACAGGTAAATTTGTTGAAATCATCAGCGGACAATCTTGTCTCGTCACAACCTGGTCCTTATTAGTATTTTGTCCTTTACAGAGGTTGACATTAAGCAGTCACAAAACCAAAGCAGTGAAGAACTTTGGACATTTGAGGCAGGATATGCCCCAGTTAGTACACATTTAATTTCCTTCCCAATCATTTTTTTGTTACCATTCATGACCCTAAACTTCATGAGCTTTTTTTCCTTTGCAGAGGATGACTAGTCAGCCGCAGGACCAAAGGACATCATCAGTCTGAGGCAGGATGCTTCAGTTAGTACGTAACCTATTTCCTATTGAGTGATGCTGTCCAATGTTTATTGGTCCATCATAGATTTTGATCTTTTGCAGACCATGACTAGAGGATTATAGGACCTCAGGACCAAAGGACATTGGAAGCAGGATTCTCCCAGTTAATATGCGACCTGTTTACTCTTGTGTCCCTTTGTCGGATTTTAAATGATCCTTTACCAGAGTTTTTGTCCTTTTCAGAGGATTACCAAAGGACACCTGGACCGCAGGATTGGACCTCTGGACCAAAAGACATCGGATTAATGCCTTACGGTCGTATGTGCATCTAGTTGGTTAAATATTTTCAATGTTATTAATCCCTTTGGCTGCTTTTTTCATTTTTCCATATTAGGATCATAGGACCAATTGGCATCGACCATTACTCAGGACCAAGGGCATCTACCATCACAGGACTCAAGGTCATCGACCGCCTGAAGCCAGATACTCCAAGTTAGTATCTAACATTGTTTCCATTTAAGTAGTGTTGTCTGATCTTTAAGGGACCTTCATCATAACTTTTTGGTCATTTGCATAGGACCACCATAGGCTACCATTGGGCCATAGGACATCGACCGAGTTATGCAGGATGCACACAGTTAGTATGCATCCAGTATATTATCGAGGATCATTGTCTGGTGCTTGAACCGATCTTATCATTTTTGCAGAGGAGTTACAAGGGCGACAGGACATCTCCCACCTGCAAAAGGATCCTCTGAGTCACGTATGATTCTTCATGTCCATTATCTTCTTTTTAAAACTGTCTGATCGTTATGGGCCTTAAACTTCATTTCTTTTTCTGCAGAGGACAACTGGGAGACGAATGGCACATGGGACGAAAGGACATCGGATAATGCAGATGCAACAAAGGGACCTAGGACATCAGCAAAACGGTCGTATGCATGCATCCTGTTGGAAAATAAATTAACCATGTTATTTAGCCCTTTGGCCTGTTTTTTTTTTATTTTTGCACTTAGGACCACCAGAGATGATGGAGGAGGCTGGAGGACGCCGTTATTCGTAGATAAGACAGCTCCTTCACGTGGGTACATCATATATACTTATTTCTGAAAATAGAGGGATTGAACAGGTTTACTTTAATCTTAACGAGAACGATATAAACATACTATTACGCATGCGCATAAGTACGTCATGCGCCATAAGTCGTTTTGCTCCTCAAAGGTGTTGTGGTATCTCGTTAAACTAATGAAATTAGAGGGATTGATCACGCCTTCCTTAATGCTACCCACATTGACAGCACTGTATGTTTTTCCAATGAGTTCTCGTTAAGGTAAATCAGTTGACGGGGCATTAAGGGAGGCGTTGCACAATCCCTCTATTGTCGTCTCCCCTCAACCACAAACCCATTGATGGTATACTCACGCATGCGCATTGGCAAAATAAACAGTGCTGTCAATGTAGTTGTAGTAAGGACATCTGCACAATCCCACTAATGTCAGGAAAGGGCCTGATTTTGAAAGTGTCAGAAAAATCGACATACAGTGAAACCTCTATTAACGGCCACCTCTGAACAAGGGAAACCTCCGTAGGACGGCCATGTTTTGTTGGAACAGAACTCCCCCCATAGGATTTTTAAACCTTCGAAAAGCAGCCACCTCCGAAGGGCGGCCACTTTTTCACGGTCCCATAGGTGACCGCTGTTTGAAGGTTTCACTGTATTTTGTAAAATTCGAGGATTGCATATATGTATTTTCTTTATTTTATCACAGAAAGCGAATCATTGGGGTTCAAGGGACCTATGGACATCGAGGAAGGTCCCAACAGCTGTAAAAGTTAAGTATGTTTCCAATTCCTTGTATTTTAATAATGGTTATTTGATCTGCCTATTATTCTCTATTTTTTCAGGTTTACCTACACGTGGGAATGATGCATCCAACGTGGGAAAGACTTGAAGCTTCGCATATGGTAGAGAATGTTGAATGTCCAATATTGTCCGTTAAACACTAACTTGGCCATACCTTTCAAGGTATGGACCCCTACTCTTCACCAGCAACTAAAACTTCCCTCCTAAACAACTGCTTTATAAAGGCTAGAAAACTTAAGACTAAACCTAGGCGCCAGGTGATGTCTTAAGTTAGCCGCAGTTATTTAAATGTCCCAGTTTTTTAAACTGCTTATTGGCTGGTGGGAGTAGGGGCCCCTCCGATAGCTGTCACCGTGGAGTGGTGGAGGGGCTTGCGTGCCCTTTGACCTTCGGGTTAAGGGGCCAGACTAAGAACAGCATGTGTTTCGAACTTTTCCATGTAGTTTACGTGAGAACCAACAGATTTTCGAATGGAAACTTGACCTTGGCAGGAATCCTGCAGTAATGACCTTTGACCTTCATTTGCATAGTAAAATAAACGTATGCGGCTTACATTGACCAATGGACTCTTTATCGCTGACTGCTGCCCCAAGGACGAAGTAAGTTTTTACTTGCATTATTGATATTAATTTGCATATTGTTGGTGTCTCAATATTAATTAATTATATTAATTAAACATGTATGTTTTTCTCCAATTTTAATTAAGCTCGCTATTTTTGGAAGCCGATGTCAGCTTACGTGTTGTGTGACGGATCTTCAGCTGTCTTTGTTGGCTAACGTAAGTTAAATTATATTGAATAAAATACAATGTGCTTCAATTATAATCATATTTGCATCTAAAAACATTGACACATTTTTGTTGCTGTGCTAAAACCAATAAGAAAAAACTGAAAGGTCTATTTATAATAAAATTTAATAAGGAGCCATCCTTTTTTTTTAAATACAAGAGGAATTGAGCAGGTATCCTTTAATCTTGACGACATAGGCATCACTTTTTTTGCCAATGCGCATGCGTGGGGACGACGTTAACGGGTTTGTGGTTGAGGGGAGACAATTTCATTAGTTTAACGTAATACCACAACGTCTTTGAAGAGCATAATGACTTTTACGCTGCACAACTTAATGATGCGCATGCGTAAGTGTTTATCACTCGTTAAGATTAAAGGAAACCTGCTCAATCCCTCTACTAATAAAAAGTTGAAATAAATATTGAACATTTTTTACTCAAACAGATGCTATCGTTTTCCCAGAAATTTCTAATGTTTGATGAAATTCTGAAAAAACTTCACGAGATTTTATAAAAATCGTAAAGTTTTGTATAATATTGTCTGTTTTTATTGAATTAGACAAGATTGTAAATGCATTTAAAGATTTGTAGTAGTTTTAGCTTGTTTAAATTAAGTTTTTTCAGTTGATAAGTTCTATTGGTAAGCAATCACGCAATGCAGCAGTGCCATGCTAGATTGCCTGAAATTGTCAGCTAATAAGCTCTAATTCTTTTTCCCATAAAATAGATGAATAAACCTGGCTTCCAGTAAGCCTGGTGTTTTTCTGCATTTTTTCCCCAGATTTCTTAAATTGCATTGCTTGTTGTTTCCTAACGAAGGTCTTTCTTATCAAGGCCTATTCTTAGATGGATGAGAAATGTGTATTAAAGTTGAACTAAAGAAAGGCTTACACGAATTTTGGCGAGTGTTTTCCTAAAATTTATAGGGATTTTTTTCTAGAATTTCTATGGCTTAGAGTAACTGAAATGTTCTTGGAATTCCATAGACAAAGTATGGCATTTCTATGACATTTAAGCCACTTCAAGATAGTGAGATATGCAAAGGGTTTCTGGAGTGTCATAGAACGCTATTTCAGCTATGTTCTTGCAGGTTAATTCTATGTAGATACATTGTACTTGCGAACATTATTCAAACACTTGATAATAATCCGGCACATTTGTCATATACCATTGAAAAAGTCAAATTTTATTAAATGTTTAATTTAACAATGGGTAGTTCCTCCTAGCATACCCAAGGTTCCCACAGAGATTACATTTTTGACTTCCATAACTATTTCCTGATTTTTCTAAATGTGTTCAGTCAATATTCGGGTCATTAAATAGTTTTACGAGTAGCTAATATTTTTTATTTTCGTAAAATGAATTTAAATGGGTCCAATTTTACTGACTATTTTAGGTCTATTTAATTTGCTGACTATTTCTGGTCTATCCAATTTCACTGACAATTCCAAATTCTTCAGATTTTTTGGAATCCTGATATAACATTTGTTTGCGGACTATAGAGGAATGACTGTGATCATTACAAGTCATTGAAGGAACTATCCAAGATGAATGACTTCTATCTCACTTAGTTTGGAAAAGATATCGTTCTTGGTATTTGTTTAATCTATATAAATCTTGGCATCATTCTTGAATACGATCTAATTTTAGAATATATTCTCGATATCTGCATGTGCCATTTCAAAACTGGATTTAGTAAATAGTTCTGACCAATCTTTCCTCTGTTTGCAAAAAAATAAGCATAGAGATGCAATTTTGTTTGATAATCATTTCTAAAGTATAATAGAGGGATTGAGCACGCCTCCCTTAATGCTAACCACATTGACAGCACTGTATGTTATTCCAATGCATTCTCGTTAAGGTAAATCAGTTGACGGGGCATTAAGGGAGGCGTGCTCAATACCTCTATTGTGATGTTTATTGAGGTGTGCCAAATTAAAAAACCCAAGTAAACGTGTTTAAATGTTACCGCGTAGCTTGTCTACTTTGAATTTTTGTAAATTTGTTCGATTTTTTACTGCTAGAAAACGTCAGATAAATTTCTGAACTTTAAACCTCTTGAAACAAACTGCACAACTAAAACAAAATCTCAGTTTGTTTAATTTTGTATACATGGATAGACAGAATATATAGACATTTTTTACTGTTTCTACTGTTAAATAACGTCAGATAAATTTCTGAACTTTAAACCTCTTGAAAAAAAACAACTTAATGCTTCTAATAAACTCACGCTTGTTTTAAATTTATGCACATGGATAGACAGAATATTTGGACATTTTCTATTGTTTCTACTCTTAGATAACGTCAGATAAATTTCAGAACTTTAAACCTCTTGAAAAAAACTGTAAAACAAAACAAACAAAAAACATATTGCTTCTACTAAACTAAAGTTTGTTTAAATTTTTATACATTGATAGACAGAGTATTTGGGCATTGCCGTATCAGATTCGGATATTTATTACCAGATTAGTATATTTATACTCGGTTTGCTGTTCAAACACAGATGACAAATATCAAGTACATTTAATCCAGTCGATGACGTTGCACTTCTAAGAAAATCACTTACTTGTATGTAATTTTTTTTAAAGTCAATGGAGGTCACAACTTTGTTAAGGTAATTGCCTTTCTACTCTCCTCCTATAATTTAAGTTTGAGGAAGTGGATTACAAAGCAACTATTTTCCTTCTAGCCATTGCAGTTTGTAATTTGCCACAACTGGTGAAGGTCGTGCTGAAGGTAAGTAAATCACTGCTTGAATTTGTTACTACATTATTAATATTTATGGGTTCTGTACTGGTGCCCCTGTAAGGAAATGTTCAAACCAAATAAACTACAAATAGCATGTGCAAATGTACTGCATTACATGACGTAATTTCTTGAAAGACATGAGATATTTATAAAGTTTCAGCCTTTAAATTAATGTTTATAAAGTATTCGTAATGCGCAGTATACAGGGCGATACAAAATTTCTGTTCTAATCCTATAAATTTAAAATTTGATTGATGGAATATTTCAGTTTAATTTTATTGTAAAGCTTACTTTAATATATACGTTGAACATAATTTCTAAATTTTCACTGACATAATTGCAGATTGAACTTGGTCACTATAGGTTCATTGTGCATGGAAGATTTGCACAAAAGTTGGCACCATGTGGTCACTATACAGAACATTTTTGATGGAAATTTATTGCTCTAAAACCATTTTATGAAAAGTGGTCACCATGTAGAGGGGGTCACTTTTCCAGGTTTTACTGTAGTTATGGACTTTTGTCTTTCTCATTTTTTAATTGTAAACATGCTAGGAAATCGATTTGATATGCTTCATAGAAAAACTAATTTGGTTCATAATAGCAAAAACAGGAAAACAAATTAACCATATTTCAAGTTATTGTGATATTATTTTCCATTCTGCATTTACGAGACAGGAAGTTATTGGTTTGACATTGTAGTAAACTTTAAGAAACAAATAACATAAAACATGCAAGAGCCAAGAGTGTATTAAAAAGTTGATGTTTTTATTGTTTGTCTAATAAATGACCGTTTTGCATTAATGGTTTCTGTACATGAATCCATTGATTTATTTCATTGAAAATTGAGTGCATTTTTTTCCATTTGTTGTTTAGTCGACAGCAATAATGAAAAATCAATTGACAATCTCCTTTCTGGCATTCTTGACCATCAACCAGGCCTTTACGTATAATATTTTCTTCATAATGCCATTTGATTCGAAAAGCCACAAAACTATCCTGGATGCGGTGGCTGGTGGACTTGTAAAGAAAGGACATCAGGTAATTCCTGCATATTTAAAATTTAAAATGGTATTTTGTAGATTTGCTAACTATTAAGATTGTTTGCAACGTTGATTTCTGGAGTACAAATTAGCCATGCTTCTTTGATGTTTTTCAGATAACCTACTTATCAGGCATTCCTGAAGAAAAAGAACAAAAGGGCATAAAAAATATGTACATCAATTACACTGAATTGAGGTCGAATATGGACAAAACAGCAGACAAAGATTTCTCATTTTTCAATGGCAGCATTGGAAAACCATCTAACATGAAAGCAATGATGAATTTGATTAACATTGTCCGTGATTCAGTTTACAATCATTCGGATGTTCTAGATATCCTAAAACATCCAGAAAAGTATAAGTTCGATGCGGTTATAGTGGATGCCATCTTCAACGAATATTTGTTGCCCATTCCCCATCACCTTGGTGTTCCAGCAATATATGTTTCCCCCTCCATCTTATTCACCCCCATCTCTTGGAACATGAACATCCCCTACCCTTACTCGTATCTGAATTCTGGACTGCACGAATCCCATCCCAATATGAACTTTTATCAAAGGGCTCTTAACACCTTAGTTTGCATGTTCTTCCTGGTCATGCGAAGGTGGTACATATTTCCAATGCACGACGAGTTCATCCGTACAATTTTACCAAACTCGCCCTCAATTTTGGAATTGGAACAAAATGTGTCCTTTGCCATGACCCACACTCATCCTGCCATCTACACCAGCATGCCATCCATGCCCTATAAGATTGAATTTGCATGTGCCCATTGTAAACCAAATAAACCACTGCCAAAAGTGAGTATCTGATGATATTTCTCTTGGCATGAAATTTTCAAACTAATTTGCATATCTTTAATAGGACCTAACAGAATTTTTTAACCGTTCTGGGGATCCTGGAGTCATCTTCTTTTCTTTAGGATCAGCCACTAAGGGAGAGGAAATGCCTTTGGAAATGAGAGCAAAGGTGATAGAAGCGTTTTCCAAGCTTCCTCAACAAATTTTATGGAAATATGAAAAAGACATCCCAAACCTTCCCAAAAACATCAAGTTGACCAAATGGGCACCTCAGCAAGACCTTTTAGGTAAGCTTCAGCATACATTCATGTTATTTAGAAAGATAGTCAAATTTAAATTGTCATAGGTTTTTAATTTTAAAAAAAATTGGAATTTTGAAAGTTGACAATGTCCTGAAGTTGAAATTTGGCCCTTAAAACTTCGGTAAAATTGTGAAATTCAAGAGTGCAGAGTAAACGTGAATGTCTATAGTTCTCCGATCGTTATAAGGTCCATCCCTTTTGATCAATATAAAGCCAATAATTATTTTAGTAAAGTATATTAATTTTATCGCATGTCCATGACATGTGTCGTGGATCTAACCGTTAATGTCCAATTACCAAATACTCGATTAATTCCCGAATTCCGAATAAACCCCGGATCGTTCCCAGTATAATTTCTAATGAACCCTAGCTCTCGAATCAACCCAAGGTGTTAGGGGAATTCCCTAAGTGCTCACTTCGGGTTTCTGGTAAGTTTTTGTCATTTTTGATGTTAAAATATCGGGGGTTTAAATAAAATCCCGGGATTTATTCGTATATTTACAGTAGTTGTCTGACAAATGAATGAATTTTTTCGAGAATTTTAATGATCGTTAATGTCTGATTAGTTGTTTGTGTGTTACTAATAGGGCACTCAATGCCCCTTTTTACGGATATAATTATGGTTGTGGAATACAAAGTAAATGGGAATGGGTTTTTTTAAAGAAATTTTGACCAAAGATTTTTAGAAAAAATGGTAGAAATTAAAGGCTGCTTCCGTACAGTGTTCAATTCCAAAACTTTGGTTCTTTTTTAATAATATACACTATTACTTTAGCTCAACTTAAGAATGCTTGAATAGTTTTGATAAGTTTGGTCTTATGTGTATATGTTTTTTTGTTGTTGTAAGCTCATCCAAATATGCGTCTATTTATCACTCATGGCGGTGGTTTGAGCCTTTTGGAATCTGTTTATCATGGATGTCCGGTTTTGGGTTTTCCATTAAGCGCGGATCAGTTGGCTAACATGGGATATGCTAAAGCAAAGGGATTTGGAAGTTTCTTGGATTGGAGTACCTTTACTGCAGAGGATTTTTTCAAAACAATTAACGAAATGATCACGGATAAAAGGTAAGATTCTTAACATTTTTTTATATTTTTATAAAGATTTTCACATGAAATCTTTGCTTTAGATAATAAGATTTTGAAAAGTATTTTAATGTTTGACACCACAGAAACATATTTGTTACAAAAGCTTAAACTTTCACGATTGTAAATAGTAATGTATGAAACAATAAAATGGAATTCAATTTTGTCTCTGGTTTCTATGCAGAATATACATGTATGCATTCAAATTAATTCGGGCAGTTAAACAAGAATGCCTGCATTCGTATATGTTAGTGGTTTTAAAATTGTTAGCTAATTTTCATATAAATTATGTTTGACAACGTAGATTCAAGGAAAGTGCCCATCTTGCATCCAATTTACTGAAGGACCAGCCACAGCATCCAGTAGACAAAGCTGCCTATTGGATAGAATATGTGATCCGTCACAAAGGTGCTGTCCATTTGAAAAGTGCGGCGGAACACCTGAATTTCTTTCAGTATTTTCTACTTGATGTCATTGGATCATTTTTATTAGCTCTTTTCGTTCTTATAAGCATTTTATGCTATCTTTTTAAAATGTGCTATAGGTTCATCAGGAAAACAAAAAAAGAACCTAAACGAAAGCAAAAGAAACAATAATATTAAAACTAGTTTCAAAATTTATAATATCTTCATCCCCTCCCATATGCATGGAACAATTTTAATGTGATTCATTTAAAAAAAATCTAAACAAATGGTCCATTGAAATGCATTTTAACTAGAATTAGCCCCAGGCTACACTAGGCTGGAAACGCGCGTTTGGCTAGCCTCAAACAACTTTTAATGAAGAATTTTTGCACGAGATATTAATGTGCAAATTGTATAATTCTAGAATTTGAATTAAATTCGATGCCCTGTTGAGGCTAGCCAAACGCGCGTTTCCAGCCTAGTGTGGCCTGGGGCTTAAACTCGAGATAATTTTTCTATTTTTCAAATATGGAATAAAAGTATTTTAGAACAAATACACTGGCAAAGTTGTATTTAAGTTGTTTTAATAAAAAAATTGGGTATTATTGAAATCTTTTAATTTGGGCAGTTTCAAGACGATTAGTGATTACATGTAAATTTAGTTTAGAAATGCTCTGGAAATCTATAAATTTAATATATATGTAAATTGTATAGGCATTTACTAGTCATAAACTGATATGATTGGCAATACCAGAAGTTATTTAGAAATGTAACTGACTGTAAAATGTCATTAGTACAACCTAAAAGTATTTATTGGGCTATTCGATAGCCTTATTTCACTTAGAATTAAAGGACATTTTAAATTATTGGAAAATAACATATTTTTGCTGGGATATGAACTAATCTAAGTAGTAAAATTTCGCCTGTAACTCTACTAACCTTCGAGTCGTGCAGTATTTAAACATGCAGAAACAGATCATATTTACCAGCAATCAAACTTTTGTTCCCTTTGCATCAAGACTACCAAATTCATCATGAGCTTCAAAGTTCTGTACGTCTATTTTCTCACAAATTTGGTTGTTGTCCTTGTGAAAGCGCAAAGCACAGGTAAATATTTTAGTTTTAACTTCTTGCTTGATTAACATCATCATTTAATCCCCCTTGCCTTGTGGCATTTAAATGAACATATACAGATTATTTGATGATATCATTCAATATTTCAGATGTTTGTCCAACTGCAGGCTTCTGTTCCTTCAGAGAATTACCATGCAGATCAGATGCCTATTGTGGCAACGGACTTAAATGTTGTGCTCTAAATGGATATAAATGTTGTAGGACTCCGATATCTGCTCCTAGTACTCGTACTACTCCTAGTACTCGTACTACTCCTAGTACTACTGGTGAGAATGACTTTCTAATTTCTGAATTTTCTGTGGTGTTCTGTTACAAATTTATCTTATGGATGAAAATTGAAAATGTGCCTACGTGACGATTCTTAAATATATTTTTGTGAAAATTCTTACATCGTTACAACTTTCATAGGCTATTATATTTTTTTTTAAATCGTTTTATAAATTAATCGATATTGCATTTTTTTCTGGCTTTAGTTGCACCAGTTTGTTCCTGTAAAATGACTGACAAGCCCTGTATGAGTGGTTCTGATTGTGAATCTGGCACCAGCTGTTGTTTTGATTCTTCCCAATCAGTGAGTTGTTGTCGACCAGTGTCTACAGGACCTACCACCATTACAACACCTCCCACTACAACCAAACGTAAGGCATTTTTTTAAATTTATTAACCCATCTGCACGTTTCTATCTTAATGGAAATTTTATTCCATTTTTTACATCAGAAGCCGTGTGTACTTTCTACGATGTTCAATGTCATGGTAATGATGAATGTTTGAAATTTAATAAAAAATGCGTACTTGACACAGTGAATCAAGTGAGTTGCTGTCGCGAATTCAGCAGTGTATTCACAGGCACTGATAAACAGAAATATTCAATTACATTTCTTATTCAAAGCAACATAACATTTATATGTAGATAATTAGAATTGAATTGTGCCATTTAATAGTTGTATCTTGTCAAGCACTAATGCACTATATTCTCTTGTTTGTTCAAAATATTTTTTTATAAATGCATGGTCTAAGCATTCTTCTCACGATAATAATTGATGTAGTTAGCAGTGAAATATTTTGCATGCCATAAACCTGCTATATTTGTCTTTGAATAAATTTAATGCTTGAACTACATGGTTTAATGCTACATTGTTGTACATTTGTTTGTTGAGGAAGTTATGCAATTCAAAAACAGACATTAAAAATACAATTTAAATAATTAGCAACAATTGCTTGATCACCCTGGTCAAAAGTTGTATTTTTTTGGCCCATTGGTTGCTTTTAACAGTTGATAATACGGAGGTAGGATCACAGAAAAAATCTGTTTTCTATTGGTTTGAACCGTTTTAATTTATTGTCAAATGATCCAGAAAATACAAATGAATAAAAAGTAAATACAATGATAGAAGCCAATAAGACCAATATTATTTCTGTTGTTTTCTATGGAATTTTTGACCAGGGCACACAGATGAGAAGTCATTATTTCTATAATTTATCCTCTTCGGCCACCCTATTAGCTCTGTCAATATCAATCGAAATTGAAATCTGGATTTGAACTTCCGGTTGAGCAGGCCTCACAGCCGTTGTTGTAAGTTGTCCTGTGGTACTTGTTGAAGGTGCAGCAGTTCTTGTCGATAAAATCTCTGATGTGACTGTTGAAGATGAGTTTAATAATCCCTGAGAAGAGAGGGCAGTCGAGGATTGAGTTTGTGATTTGGTGGCCGAGGAGGTTCTGACTGAAGTACGAGGAATTTCTGATGATGTTGTCAGCTTCTGGGAAGAAAGGGCAGTTGATGATTGATTTTCCATCTCGGTAGTTGAGGAGGATTTGATTGAAGCAAGGGGCACTGCAGAAGTTACTGCTTCGGTCGTTAACTTCTGGGACGTAAGAACAGTCAAAGATTGGTTTCTTGATTCAGTGATCAAAGGGGTTGTGCTTGAAAAAAGAGGAACTTCTGGTAATGTTGTTGCTTCAGTTGTCAGCGTCTGGAAAGGCGTAGTAATTGGGGATTGAGTCTGGAATTCAATGGTCAATGAGGTGATGTTTGAAGGAAGAGCAACTTCTGATGTTGATGTTTCGGTGGTCAGTAATTTGGGAGAAAAGACAGTCGAGGATTGAGATTGTGATTCAATGGAGAAGGCGGTTGTGGCTGAAGCGAGAGGGACCTCTGATGATGCTGTTTCGGGTGTTAAAGCCTGGGATGAAATAACAGTCTGGGATTCAGTGGCCAAGGAGGTTGAGGCTGAAGCTAGAAGAATTTCTGATGTCGTTGATTCGGTTGTCAGCGCCTTTGTCGAAAGGGTAGTCGAGGATTGAGTTTGAGATTCAGTGGTCAAGGAGGTTGTGAGTAAAGTAAGAGGAACTTCTGATGATGTTGGTTTTTCGGGTATCAGTGCCTGGGAAAAATTGACAGTCTGGGATTCAATGGTCGATGAGGCTGTGGCTGAAGCAAGAATAATTTCTGTTGATGTAACCATTTCGGTCGTCGGCGCCTTTGTCGAAAGGGTAGTCGAGGATTGAGTCTGGGATTCAGTAGCCAAGGAGGTTGTGAGTGAAGCCAGAGGAACTTCTGATGATTTCGTTGATTCGGTTGTCAGCGCCGTGGTCGAAAGAGTAGTCGAGGATTGAGTCTGGGATTCAGTAGCCAAGGAGGTTGTGAGTGAAGCCAGAGGAACTTCTGATGATTTCGTTGATTCGGTTGTCAGCGCCGTGGTCGAAAGAGTAGTCGAGGATTGAGTCTGGGATTCAGTATTCGAGGAGGTTGAAACTGATGCAAGAGGAACTTCTGATGATGTTGGTTTTTCGGGTATCAGTGCCTGGGAAAAATTGACAGTCTGGGATTCAATGGTCGATGAGGCTGTGGCTGAAGCAAGAAGAATTTCTGTTGATGTAACTATTTTGGTCGTTGGTGCCTTTGTCGAAAGGGCACTCGAGGATTGTGTTTGGGATTCAGTGGTCAAGGAGGTTGTAACTGAAGCAGGAGGATATTCTGATGATGTTGCTGTCTCGGTATTCAGTGACTTGGTCGAAAGGACAGTCGAGGATTGAGTCAGCTGGAATTCAGCAGTCAAGGAGGTTGAAACTGATGCAAGAGGAACTTCTGATGATGATGTTGTTGTTAAAGCCTTGGTCAAAAGGCCAGTCGAGGATTGACTTTCTGATTCAGTGGTTAAAGAGGTTGTGGTTGAAGAAAGAGGAACTTCTGATGATGATGTTGATTCTGTCGTCAACGCCTGGGATGAAAGGGCAGTCGAGGACTGAGTCTGGGATGAAAGGGCAGTCGAGGACTGAGTCTGGGATGAAAGGGTAGTCGAGGACTGAGTCTGGGATGAAAGGGCAGTCGAGGACTGAGTCTGGGATAAAAGGGCAGTCGAGGACTGAGTCTGGGATAAAAGGGCAGTCGAGGACTGAGTCTGGGATGAAAGGGCAGTTGAGGACTGAGTCTGGGATGAAAGGGCAGTCGAGGACTGAGTCTGGGATGAAAGGGCAGCTGAGGACTGAGTCTGAGATGAAAGGGCAGTCGAGGGTTGAGTTTGGGATGAAAGGGCAGTCGAGGGTTGAGTTTGGGATGAAAGGGCAGTCGAGGACTGAGTCTGGGATGAAAGGGCAGCCGACGACTGAGTCTGGGATGAAAGGGCAGTCGAGGACTGAGTCTGGGATGAAAGGGCAGTCGAGGACTGAGTCTGGGATGAAAGGGCAACCGAAGACTGAGTCTGGGATGAAAGGGCAGTCGAGGGTTGAGTTTGGGATGAAAGGGCAGTCGAGGACTGAGTCTGGGATGGAAATGTAGTCGAGGACTGAGTCTGGGATGGAAGGGCAGTCGAGGATTGAGTCTGGGATTCAGTGATTAAGGAGGTTTTGACTGATGAAAATAGAACTTCTGGTGATGTTGCAAATTCTAAGGTCATCTGTCCTAATGTTGGCTGCTCTGAAATTTCTCTCGTAGATATTGTATTTTCAAAAGCAACTTCTTTTGTAAAGTTCTCTGTAGTCGAAATAGTGAAACTTGTAGTTGTTTTTATTCCCTCACTGATAAACACAGGTAACGTCTTTGTAAATGATGGAGGGAAAGTGACTTCGGTAACACTGATAGAGATAACTTCTGGAATAATTGACTGCAATTCTGATTCTGTTGTGGTGATTTCGGATAACACTGTTGATTCGGAAGTTGATGAAACCTCTGTTGTTGCATCTGTAAAAGGAGTTGTACTAGGGTTTGTACTTGGTGCTACCGACGACTTTTCAGTGTTAGTGATGACCTGCTGTTCGGGTTCTACTGTTGACGTAATCTGCTGTGTTTTAGCAGTTGTCAAACCATTTGCAGAATTTGTAGTGGAAGATGTATTTATTGAAATTCCAAATGTCTGTAACGATTCTGTATTTGAAGTCTCCACATGTACAGTAGAGGGTTTTCCAGAAGTTGCCTCAATGTTGGAAATCGTACTAGGAGAATTTGTTGTACTAGTTTCAAAAACATGTATTGTTGGTGAAACTCTTTCTGGTGGAAATATTTTCGAAGAATTTCTTGTAATGAGTGGAAAAGAAAACTCTGTTGTTGTGAATTCTGTTCTGTTCTTACTTGCAGTTGAGGTTACTGACGGTTCTGGAATTTTTGTTTGTACTATGATATTATTTATTATTGAATGTGTGCTAGTTTCCTGTTCAATGTTTGTTACTTCAGTCATTGTATAATTCGGGGTTTTAAGAGTAGTTGTCTTGATAATTGCAATGACTGCTTCGGTATACGAGGATCTTGTTGATTCTGCTACAATGGATTCAGTGATTGGCTCTTTTCTGGAAGAACTAGACTCAGCTTTGGATGGAGTAAAATTTTGAGTCGTGAATTTTGTGGAAAATTGTTCAACAGCTCTGGTTGTCAACGTTCCCAGACTTGTTGATGGCAATGGTCTTGCTGTTGAAGTTTTTGTTGTAGTCTCTGGAGTCGGTGCTGTTGATGTGCTGTCTGAATTCTCAATTTCAGGAGTCACCCCTGATGTGAAATTTATGGTTGTAGGTGGTTTTCTGGTAGTGAAAATTGTAGTGGTCTTTGCAATGGTTGCGACTTTAGTATGTTGTTCTTGGGCTGTTGTAGGAAGAAATGCTTGGGAAGACGTTACTTGCTTGACTTTAAATTCCTTGGTGTTGTGTGGTGCTGGAGATTCTGTAAATGTTTGATGTGGTTTAATCGTTCTATGGGGGCGTCTTGTCCTCTTTGGATTAGCTGATGTTGTACTTAATATCCGTACTTTGGGAGTTGATGTTAAGATTTTTTGAGATGGATTATTGGTTGTTGATGTCTGCCCTTCTAATCCCCCAGCTGATACTTTGTATTTATGTTTGTATCTTTTGGCTACACAACATTTTTGATGAGTTCCTTTGGCACGACAACACGTTCTCCTATGCCCACAATCCCTGCTTTTTCTGCATTGACGTCTTCCAGTCCATGGATCGCATTGCAAGTTTTTTGGACAGTGTCTTTTGGTTCTTCCCTCTAGTTCTTAATAAAACAAATACAATATATGGGTCATATGTATGTTTGCAAATAATTAAACATTTGCAATTTGCACAATAACTATGTCAGGGGCATTTTGATTATAACATGTCACAAACACTCGGCTCCCATGGGTTGGTTCTCCATGCTCATGCAAAGGCTACTATAAAAACCCAAATTTTGCAGATTTCAATTTTAGAACTTATGTTAATGATCGAATTTTTCCAAAACATATTTTGTTGAATATTTGAGTTTCCGATGTCACATTTCAAGGTTTAGTTTTCTGGTCTTCATCCATATCAAACATGACAATGTAGTGATATATACAGTACGTAATCAATATAGAGCAATTAATTCATTTTTATGCAGTGAGACAATATGGCACAAGCAAATATGATATAGTAAATTAACTAATTGTTTGAGTGCTTTAATTGCATCCATTAGCCGATGTCACCAAACATAGAAGCAGCTGGCTTAAGATGATGGCTAATGAGCAGAATAGAATAATTAAGCTGAGTAATACATATTTACAAACATTAACGATGCTATCTTACCCCATAAAATCAAGCTGTTATGAAAAGTAATGCGTTCAATCATACGAGTCGGTATTTAATGTACTTTTTGGCTACAGTACTCTTGATGCATTATACTTTTGATTATGTGAATTCTGTATTTTCATCTGAGAAATCGCAATACAATCTTTGGCTTTGGGTTTTTAAATTTGAAATTAAAATAAATAACTATAAATAAAATAGATCACTTACCTTCAGTAAATATGTAAAAGCCATCTACTGTAGCAGAACTTGTTAATACAAACATAGTTTGCATCATTAAATTTAAGTTGACACTTATAAGGCTGCTGTAAGATAGTGACATCGTCCATGATGCTTGAGGTACTACTGCTCCAGCCATGTTTACGTGCCTTTTGTTTTCAGTTGATTGACCACTATCAAATGAGTTAATAGAAGAAATTTTGGTTCTTAACCAGCCAATGACCCATGTTAAAATATTTGCGCTTGCTGTGTTTCCCATCGGAGGGGGGTATGGGGAGAAGTTGTTTTATGGCCTTTTTGTGTTAACATAATGGCATATCATTCTGTATTTAATTATGTTTAAGGTAGCAATCACTGGTATTGAATTTTAGACTTATTTTACTTTTGCTAAATTTTATAGTATGAACATTACTTTTTGAAAGAATGTGAAAATGTTTTCAAAGTTACCAATGCACTATTCCGACAGTACACATTTCATTGACGTAGCATTTTGTCACCCATGACCCTTGACAGCTCTGGTTGGCTTCCTACCTACCGCTAAGATTAGGGCAGCATGATACTCTACAGAATTTAGAATAATTAAGTTAGTTTAAATGACACAAAAGTGATATTTAGTTTAAAATTTACTTAAAAAAATTATGGATTTGCATTACGCCTGGATAGTCCTGTGAGGGCCCACAAGTTCTTAGGGACCATGGTAGCACCATAATTAACCTCTTTCATTTACGAAAAATTTCTCTAAATGTGGCACTTTAGTTGAATATTGTTTAAGTGATCGAGCACTTTAATCATAATTCATTAAAAATAAAACTCATAATTCTAATAAAATTTTATAATTTGTTTATTCTTCCCTGCATACATAATGAAAAATCATACACTGATATATCGTATGTAAACTAAAAGAATTATTGATGCTATTCTTATTTTCTCCTATTATTCATTTATACATCAAATGGTTTTTTCTTGAACTATGTTTATCAAGTTGTACCAGAATCTTAGGCTGAGGTGTCATTTTTTCCTTTGTCTATTCCAGGTATTGTTATGTTACTTTCATTAATATGACCAATTGAAGTATGATTCCCAACAGTAGATTCAGTTGAATTTCTTGTGCTATTTACTTCTGGTAAAATGGTAGGAACAATATTCTCTGTTAATGTTCCATTCTTAAATTGTTCGTTTCCAAGTTTTGATGCCTCTGTGGTGATCTTTGGTTGATCTGTGGTGTTATCAATTGAGGTATGGTTGCCAACAGTAGTTTCAGTTGAATTTGATTTGCTCGCATTTCTTATGCTATTTGCATCAGGTGAAATAGTTGTAGAAATATTTTCTGTTAATGTTCCATTATTTCCTTTTTCTGGTACAGATGCTGTTATGTTACTTATGGTGGTATTATCAATTGATGTGTGATTCCCAACAGTAATTTGTGTGGAATTTACGTTGGTTGATACTATGCTGGTGTTATTCAACTTGCAACATGTTTTTAATTTCTTCGTATCACGGCAACAAGTTTCATTTCGATGGCAGTCACCATCACTGTTACAATCGAATTCCCATTCTCTTGTATTGGAACAAGTAGTAGGTACAGGACAACCTATAAAATGTACAAATTAAAGATTGAGCACTGGTGGAAATTTAAGATATTTAGTTACAAATCAGCACAAACTGAATTGAACATTGTCAGAATAAGCCCTTTACAATTTAGAAATATCAAATTACTGTTTTATAAGCTTACTTACTTGATCGTGGCGTAAAATCCGGGGAAAACAACACACCTCTTGAATTTCGGTCAATGTCATTGGTTTTCAACATTTTTTCATCAAATAAGTTCTGTATTGTGAAACAGATTACACCCTCGTGCAATATATTCAAAGTTATTACAAATAAAAACTGTTTTATCTTCAATGCCATTTTTAGTTTTTATGTTGCTTGTAATAAGCACGGAATTGAACAGTTTGAAATTTATTATAATCGATGCAGATCATATAGTTATACTTATTAAGGCCCATATTGCATCTATTTGCTTGCACGTGGACACCTGTATATGTATGCGCTTCTCATTGACATCGTATTGGTGCTTTCTAGTTGCTATTGATATTATTCAACACACCCTCTATCAACATTTTGCTCAAATCATTTACAAAGAAACACTTGTTTTTTATGTCTCATGACTAAACATTTATGACGTTCATCGTCAGTAACTTTATGTATCTCAATCTAGGTTATCACCATCTGTTTGTGATCAAAATAACATTTCTTCAAAAGATGGGATGTGGGGAAATGAATGAAAATTTGCATTTATTTGTATAATTGCAACTTTTCTGCTGAGGTCATTCTGTTGCAATTGAATTATTCATAAATGACGCGAAATTTCATTTATCGATTTATAAAAACTGTTTCTATAAAACAAGTCTTTCTAGGAGTTTTCAAGATATATTGATGGCATGTCTTCGCAAAATTAACACAAAAATATGTACAGATTCGGTTATTATATCAAATTTATTTAAAGCTTTTACAATAATTTTTGCATTTGAAAAATTATAGGTTCCTTGTGGCAAGATAGCAAAAACATCAAAATAATTTCAACATCCAAAATGCTTTCTAACAATTTCAGGAAATCCGTGTGACAATTCCATTTCAGCACCATTTATATCAAGAACAGAATGCATTCATTGTATTTTATTACACATTTCTCAAAAAAGGATGGCAAAGTGCTTGCAATTTTATGATAAGATGTGCAAATTATAGAAGCAACAATAGATAACTCGAGAATGAGTTATGAGAACATAAGTTAATCTTATGGAGAAAATATTTCATCTGCAGGTGTAAGATATGTGCTCTTATGGATGGGTGCTACAGCAATTGCACCTAACCAGCAGCAGGAGGTGGTTATGTGCCATTTACTGGTGCTACTGATGCAGCGGTACCATTGCTGGCAGCAGTTCCATTTCCTGTAGGAACAGGGGTAAGAGGCACTGTCCCGTTTTGGCTTGCAGGTATTGTGCCGTTTCCGGCCGTAGCAGTTGTATTTGTAGAATTTGTTCCTCCTGCTGGTGCGATTGGAGCAGTGCCATTGGTTCCTGCAGCCGTGCCATTAGTTCCCGCAGCTGTCCCGTTTGTTCCTGCAGCTGTCCCGTTTGTTCCTGCAGCCGTGCCGTTTGTTCCTGCAGCCGTGCCGTTTGTTCCTGCAGCCGTGCCGTTTGTTCCTGCAGCAGTGCCGTTTGTTCCTGCTGCAGTGCCATTCAGTGTTCCATTGGTTATGGTTGGAATTGTTACATTTGATCCGGTTCCGTTAACCGGTGTTGGCGTTGTCCCATTCACGCTAATAGTTGTGCCATTCAATGCTGATGAATTTGTTGGAGGAACTGTCGTAATGGTGTCATTTCTACAAGTACAGAAAATGTGATGTACTTTAAGATCTCACAGATATAACCAATGCTTTTGTCAATAGAAAGCGTAATGGCCATGCTTATTATATGATTTAAAAATAAGACAATTTAAGACATAAGACCAATGTAAGTGCTTACGTTCCATTGGTATTCGGGGCAGGTTTATCAATGCAACAAGAACTCATGTGGTCATGTGCGAAACAGCAGATTTGGGAAGTACACTGTCCGTCATTGTGGCACCCAAACTGCCCAGTAACTGCATTTGGACACGACATGAATGTTGGACATGCTGTGAATATTCATAAAATTTAAAATTATACGCCTTTATAATAACTACCGGTGCAAAAACATGCGAATTATTTGTTTTTGAACTCATGGTATAAACTCAAACTGGTGTTAAGATTGATCTAAGGTAAACACTTTCCACCATAGAACCTATAGGGTACAAAGGTTACTATTAAAATGTTACATGGAATTAATGTTGGCACAGAATGTTCAACAATTACATATTTATTACAATGTTTTGCAGTAAATGCCCACCACTGCCAATCCATTGGGCCCCAAAAGTGACATCAAGATAATGCAGCACATCCCTGTCTTGTAACTTTTTAATAGTGACCTTTGGACCCTAGGTTCTATGGTAAAAAATGATTACCTTGGTCTACTCTAAAGGCCCCTTCACATTTGTAATTTTTGGTTAAGCTAATTTGCGTTACGCGAGTTTGACGTCACAAGCAGACGAATTC